>JAGFZM010001285.1:231631-263418 GCA_017657215.1 Limnothrissa miodon
CTCTCTCTCTCTCTCTCTCTCTCTCTCTCTCTCTCTCTCTCTCTCTCACTCTGTGTGTTTGTGTGTATCTGTCATTCAACAGATGCTGCTGAGGTCTGAAAGGGGGAGGCACAGAGGATGAGGGAGTGTTTCCTGTCTAGCCCATCGCCACCAACAAATGACTAATAACCCTATGGGCATTAGAGTGAGCTACAATGAGTCCTTATCATTAAGATAAGACTTGATCACTTGCCTGGACACACCTACATTACACACCCACAACCACATACACGAGGGTACCCAGATATTTTATGGCTTTATTCATTTGTAGACACACTTTAAAGCGCCGCCATCTAGTGGATGCAGTACTAAATATACTGGTCCGTCCGGAACAAATGTAATCATTCTTTGAGCCTTTGAGATTATGATGTTAGCAATGAGAGGTATAAGGATATATTAGCAGAACAGAAGACCATATCAGACTGTTCTGAAACAGAGATTTAAGGAAGAAACAGTAGGCTATCCTACATATTATTAAAAAAAAAAAAAAAAAAATGTCAAACCATTATTTGTAAACATATTTTAGATAAAGTTATAATTTATAATGTTATCAAATAAGGAATGAAGGGTATAGAACAGTACCGGCCTAAGGATTGAATGTAGCGCAATTCTGACTAAAACTATTCTAGGAGTGTTGTGTCCATATACAGTTGCATTTAGTTCTGCATTACAAGATGCACTAGAGGGTGCTAGTAATGATATGTCCTGTTGTGTTGTACTGTGCTTCTACTAAGGATAAGTTGAGAAATAAAGAGATTTGCATCCTTTGTTTCTAACTGCTTGTGTGCACGAATGTCTGCTTAATCAGCAACACAACAAAGTGGCAATGAGAGTAGTGGTGAAGAAGAGTTGACATGTAATCCAGGGCATTCAGCAGGCAGTAAAACATTCAACATCCCTTTCCACTTCCCTTAAAGTAAGAAAAAGTCCTAGTCAAGACTGCAATGATGCTCATCAAATAAAAAGAAACAGCATAGCTAACTTTTTTTATTTTCAAAGATATATTAAGACCATTGTCCTCATAATGGACATGCAGATGTCAGTGTCAGAGAATCTAAAAGCACAGGCCAAGAGGGGAGAATATGCAATTCTGAACTAAATTCTTCTTCAACGTGTCTGGTCCCATAATACCTGATAAACAGATCAGACCAGATCAGATAACACGGAATTACCTATCTACATGCATGTTTGACTAATGAGTTTCTTGCTATAAACTGCTTTACCAAATAGGTAGCACTTTCCATAAAATGCAGTATACAAGCCAGGGCCTGATATCATCTGTGTGTGAGAGAGGGGGAGGGGCTAGTTTTTTAGATAATGTGCTGCTGAGTAAACTGGTGTGGAGGTTGCCAGATATTTGCAGAAGTATCAAAAGATGATTTAGAGCAAACTATAGGTTAGGAGGCCTACCACACTGACACTAGGAAGGCTTCTGACAGTAGCTAATCTACAAACATAATCAAGAATTAATGTATTTTTCTTCTACTTTAGATGCAACTGACCTTATCACTAAGTGAAGACTTATCTCTTAATAATACATGACAATCTGTGTGTTCTGTCTGTTTGCTATGCTCTATCAATAGAAATCACCACTGATGCCTCCTCCATACTCTGCCGTATTTATCCATTTCAAATAGAAATACATATTTCCATTATAAATTCCAGATTATTAATCCTATGCAAAAAGGATCCTGTAGATGCATCCTTCATTAGTATTCACACAAGTGTTGAACACAAGGAAAACACTGAAGAAAAACATAATCATAAAACGTAGAAAATTTATTTTGTGACTGAACAGTGCATCAGAAATATATTTTTAACTGCGTTAATGGTACAATATAGCTGCATTTAGTTTAGTAGTGTAGTGAAGTATAGGGTAGCAAGTTTAGTAAAGCTTCCATTTTGCAGATGGTACAAGTGGCATTTAAAGCATACCAGGAAACATTTTTATGCTCTGTTTAAGATAACTTGTCTGCGTCTTTGTTGTGAATTCACAGTAAAAACATTGGCTAAACCAAAGACTAAACCAAAACTGTTGAAATGAAAAGACTATTACAATTACTTTGCTTGTTACTTTGTCATCAACAAAACATTTTGAAACTCATCATCACTGGTTCATATTCTTTGCTGGTTCCTAAATCCTCATGTATTGCCATGGTGAAGATTTGGTGGTGGTAGTTTAAAAGGTAACTGTAGAGGGTGCTGTTTTAATTTCCCTTTAACTCAATTAAAATTTTAATATTTAGTAGTCCATGTCACCACCATAGACTGTATGGTCACCACATGTATGGCTACTATATGACACTACTGTTGCACAGGAAAACAGGAACACAGGAAATTTCTGAAGTCTTCAGTAGTTTGTTTCTTCCTCCCTAACGTTGCTTGTTGAATCATGTTCTTGACACTGGTGAAGAAGGTGGGGTAGTATTTCCTGTCTGATTACCTGTCTTTTTTTGCCACCTTCTTTACCACATTTACCACATTACCACATGAGTTCATAAGAACTTATAAACACAGGCACTGTCAGAAAAAAAACCACAATCTCAACTGGAAACTTTTCAGAATGTCACAAATGAAAATGTATTTAACCATCATCCCTCAGGCAGTCCTAGTCCTATTTTCATGCTCAAAGAAAATAGAAAAGTTTAAACTTTGGGGAGTTAAATCTCAAGAAAATTTCCTGTAATCCTTTTTTTCTTTGTCAAATATATCTTTTATTTCATCACAGACAGCATCTTTGGCCATCTCTGCAGCCTCTCTTGGACTGACAGCTGCTTTGGCTGCTTTAGCCCCTACAATACCTCCTGCCACTGCGCCTGTGGTGAGCATCACACCTGCAGCTGCTGAAGCCATACCGATCGCAAACCCAACACCTATGGCACTGGCCGCTCCCAGCCCAGCTGCTCCACCTGCAACTGCAGCTCCAGCTTCTGCTCCTGTGGCTCCTGACACTGCTGCTGCTGCAGTGGCGGTTCCAGCTGCGCTGGCCGCTGAAGTTCCTGCTTCTACACCCACTGTAGCTCCAATGGCAACCCCGCTAGCTGCCCCCGTTCCTATCCCAGCTCCGGCCCCTGCAGCAGCTCCCACTACAGTTGCCTTGGACAGGAAAACGAGCAGCTCCTTCAAACTCTTGCCACAGTGATAGACACCAGCTCCAACTAGCACTGGAATTCCAAGCAGGGCTCCCAACAGTACTCCAGTCGCACAGCCTGCAGCAGTTATTTTCCAGCACACTGCCTTCTTTGCTTCTTCCATGATTTCCTCATTAGACAGATTCCCATTGTATTGTTGGTGCAACCGCTCCCTCTCCCTTTCAACATCTGCTTCTATCTCCTGGAGGAAGTCATTTGTATAGTATTGGTCCTCATTTTTTTCAACAAGTTTTTCAATTGTGCACAGCAGGCTTTTTACTTGAGTATTGTTGCTTCGATAGCCCAGTAACTGAAAGTTCCAGTGCTTGTTGTCAATAACATGGCAGCGACCTCCGCATTTCTGAAGTTTCTGAAGTTTGTCATTTTTCTGGACAAATTGTACAATTATTTCACGTTCAAGGTCGTTGCCACTGCATACTTGAAGACCTCTTCACCAAAACACCTTGAGATCTCCTCTACAGTTTCCATCTCATGTTTGGTGAATCTTCCCACACGAAGGACAATCACTATAGCATGAGGACCTGGGCAGCACTCAATAATACTTCTCGCCATATACTCTCTCCCTTTTGTGCTCTCATTATCACAAGTTGTACCTTCCTGCATTTCGTTTGTACCAAAAAGTCCAGGTGTGTCCACGATTTTAATCCTTTTCTTTTCAAAATATTTTGTTCCTGCAGCACCTGCTATTATGAGTGAGGATGGAGATGCCATCACCGGAAAAGCCTTTTTTCCCAAAATTGTGTTCCCTGAGCTGCTTTTACCATCTCCGGTTTTTCCTACCAACAAGATTCGTCTTTCAATGCAGCCTTTTAAAGAAAAAATAAGTTTCAGTGTTACAGTAAAAGTACTGTAAGCAATGCTAATGATGCTAACAGTAGTACTGAAGGAACTTTGCTGATGTTAATTAGCTTATTTAACATACTGTATATGCTAGTAAAGTAACAATGCTAATGTTGCCAAGAATGCTAGCAATGATGACAGTGGTAGTTCAGGCCGACCGTTTCAGAGTTGGATCTCGAAAGCCCTAGGATTAGTAGCGGGACAAAAAATGTTTGCAGAATAACAATAGTCAAGACCACAATAAGTTCTCAGCTTCTTATTTTGCTTTCTCCCTTTTTGCTGTGTTTATTAATTCATCTGTCTACCTGCAAGGTTTAGCCATGACTCAACCATTAAGTAGGCCTAAAGAAGATGCGAACATGTTACGGCTTTGAGTTGCAGTGGGAGTGGCAGCTTGCCTTTAGTGATATTAGCAGGCCCATGTTCACTGTAGAAGACAAAAATAATATCTAAAAGGTAAAAAGGAATGATAAATACAACTAGACTGCATTTTCTTGGCACCCCCACAAACCCCCCCTCTCCACCCCCCTCAACAACCCCCCGAACACCCCCCACCCAACAACCCCCTCCCCAATAGCCAAACAATACCCCCCCCCCACCAAAAAAAAAACAAAAACATCAATACCCCCTTAGGAATCCGGTGGAATAAGAAGAATAAGAATAGAATTCTTCAGAAGAACAATAGTGGCCACCTAGTGGCAAGTTCACAATGAGAGGAAAATGTTGACATTGAATGTGAACAGTCATTACCTCACTAATCACTATTGTCATTACATATATTTTAATTACTCATGAAAACTAGCCGGGTGCTTTTACTAAACTGGTATGTTTCCCTATCTGAAGGGGACAGTTAAAGTTGTAAATACTTATAAAACAGCATAATAGTGTCTTAAGAATATTTATTCAAATGTATAAACATGGATTAATAATAATGGCAGTAATTACTAGATTTTATGAATGCCCTTTTGAATGAGTTAATGCTGCTTAATGAATAATAAGTGAATAGAAAATGCACTGTACATCTGGTTGAACAATAACATTAATTTCTGCTTCTGGTCCTATAGCATTGACATTATTTCTTAAATATGTAATTGTTTTCAAATGTGAAGTTTACACTCACCTGCCATAAAAGTTTAAGCTTCAAAACACGCTTCAAACAGTCAGCTTAAGTTGGTGTCAACTTGATTAGTAACAAAAACACTTCAGCCATCAATAAGTGGAAGATTTTGAGTTAGACTGGTTGTTCTGGTTTAGGTTTGTTATATCAGAAAAAAGGCAAAAAAAACACGCCCATCTGGTAAGAAAATAGGGTTGACAGTCGCATAAATTTCTACAATGACTTCCCAAATCCAAATTCACATCTAAATGAAGTTTAACATGCTGCTACAAGTATCACCACACACAAAGGCAAGAAAGGAAGAAGGAAGAAGAGCAAACTAGTCATGACAATTTTCTGAAATGTTTATACATTTGAATCCATACTGAACAAACTCAGAAGTGCTAGACGGCTGATCACATTTATGACTTAACAAGGCTTTTTTTTTTTTTTGCATATTACACAATGGTCATTCCATGTCTACTAGGCCAATATTATGAATATTTCATTAACTCAATCCCTTTTGATTAGCTTGATTATGAGATATTATATAGGCCTACCCACACCTCTCAAAGGAAGGTGTGCATATTACAAATATACCTCAGTATCTCAAATATTTCTAAAAAATCTATCTCTTAGAATGCACTACCTATTCCAAAATTCCAACTCCATACTATGATCTAACCTGGGAAGAGGGGATAGGTGAGAGGTTCATATTTTTGGTCCTTGTGAGTGCTTGAGACATTTAGTATTAGTTGTTAGTTTTTAATGCAGGTATAGATAAAAAGTCTGACAAGTTTGATCAGTTCTTAACTGGAGATGGGAATTTCAGGAGCTATCCCTGTGGGTGTTTCTGGACACTGTAGACCACACTTCGATCATGTGACAGTGGGGCACTTGAATCACCTATTAACATACATACATACATACATACATACATACATACATGCATGCATGTACATACATACTTACTTACTTACTTACTTTATTGACCCCCAAGGGGAAATTCAAGGTCCCAGCAGCTTAAAAAATCACACACAACATATACTACAGTGTACACAGGATGTGTACACAGCGATATGTAAAATTAGGGTTGAATGTGTCATTATGATCACAGGGTCCAGATTTCTCAGGTAATCCATGTATCATCTAGTTTCTAAGAGGAACATCATGTGTTTCCTTCAATTGCTTTTCTTCTTGCTTGATGTCAACACTGTACCACCTTCCTACCCCTAATTTGGTCTAGAACTGGCCATTGTGGTAAAGGTCTGAAAAGTATGTTGTATGCATTTTTGTGCTTCTGTTTTTAGTTGTCAGGTTTCAAAGTCTACAATGAATCCAGTAATAATAATATACTATTGACCATACTATTACTATTGATCATTTTTAAAAGACAGACATTAATTTGAATTAGTTGAGGTAATGTTAGCCACTGAGTAACACTCTCAACTCTATCCCTGGAAAACATGCTGGTCACTGACATGTTATATTACGTATGTTTGATTTCAAATATCAGAATATTAACAGTTCAGATGCAAAACCCAGAGAAAGTGTCAGGAATCCAGACAGAGGCCATGATTTTGCACAAAACTAGGATAAGGGATTAAGCCGGGATATCTTGGTTATACTGATAAATAATTGGTTGATCCAGCCAGGATAACCCAAGATATCCCGGCTTAATCCCTTATCCTGGTTTTGTGCAATAGGCCCCTCGTGGGGATTTTGTGTGTTTTTCTTCTATGTTGGTCACACCCTCACCCACACTGCTCCTGATTTGGTATTGTCTGCACCTGTCTCTGATGATCTGTTGCACTCCTTGGGAATTATTGGTTTATTGAGTGGGGTATTTATATGGGTTCGTTTCTAGTCAGTCTTAGTCAGTCTGTCTGTGTAACCTGTAGTAGTCTGTGCAATCTATAGTCTGCCTGTATAAAAGACTTCCTTTCTTTGTCATCTGTTGCCTGCGAGCGCTGTCACGAATAAAGGCAACTTTATTTGTGTCTGGTTCTATATTCTTTTCGTCATTTCTGACACTAACTCCATTTGCGATAAATTTTCAGTAATATTGTTGTCAGTCCAACTCAAATTTGATTGTTTTGCCTTGACTTTCTTTTAATTAAGTTTAATTAATTGAAAATAAAATTGAAATTTCAGTTTGACAGAAATGTTTTGAAATCAGAAAATAAATGTAGAGGGTTTTGCATCTGTACTCTTCATATGTTGACGGTAGATGAAAATCTCAGCCATTCGCTGGTGTGTCTCCTCAGAGCGGTTTGTTTTGTAAGGGGCAGGGCATCCAGGGGAAGAGGAGGAGCTGGCCTACATATTTGAGGGAAAAGAGAGGGAAAAAACACACTAGGCTCAGACAAGCAGGCTACTTCACTGCCCTATACTCTTGGTTTTCTTGTTTTTACAACATTTGTATCTTGAAATGCTTAGTGAAGAGTAACAGCATAACAAGATTCAGAGTGCTGGAGGTGCCTTTTCTGTGATGTGTGACAAAAATCATCTCTGCAGGTTACAGATCAAGCCTGTAAGCCTGCATGTGTAAGTACATTCTAATACTGCATTATCATTACAATATAACTTATATATGAACTTGGAGACATATCCTTGGGACACACCTAACAATGTTGGTTATTATTGATCCGGAACCGGTAAGTTATGATTGCAATGTTGTATTGCTTCCATTCTGTTCATTTGCAAATGGAAGCACTTTATTCTGCCTAATCAAGTAAAAATCGCTTTGAAAAGGTCCTTTTCTCAAGCATACTAAAGTGTGTATATGAATTTGCAGTTCTGCGTTTTATATTGCGGTATGGAATGTAATGTCATGCAATGTAAATAGGATGACACAAGGGGGTGCTAGAATATAAAGCAATTCTTCAAAGATGGACAATTGCCAGCATTCCATTAGGTGTGCAATTTCCTGTCCTTTTCCGGGACTTCAGAAAAAAAATCTGTCTGCTGTTTCACAGAGTCACAGAGAATTTAATAATTTGAGGGACAAATTATTTTCATATCTACTAAAACCTCTTTAGTGTGAAAATGTGAAGAACATTCATCAAATTGTAAATCTGTGTGTATTTGGGATTTATTGTTTAATGTGTCTAAGTCTATATACTTCTGTACTGTTGGATTGCGCTCTTGCCCGGTGGGTATATGTTATACATGCAAGGCAATTGGGTGACAGGAATGTCTTTGAACCCAACCTCCGACACCACACATTGCTTCAGAGCTCTCTAAAGTCCAAGGCAAGTGACCTTTTGTAGTCATGTTAGCATCTGTTATTTATCTCTTATTTCCCAACATAATGTCTATGAAAACGTATAGCATTTGTAATGGTTGTCATCAGAAATAATTAGGTAATACCTTTGGCCGACTTTAAAACGTTAAGGGAAAGAACACCATTAAAGAATGTGCAGATATGTACACAAACAACAATCACAGATTAAGATAAATATAAACCTGCAAGTCACACTCTCAACTAAGTATGTATTATAGCGCAACTTTGTAAACCAACATTCAACTTTCTTTACACCATAAGGAATCACTCTATTGGGCAATTAGCATTTTCACATTTTATTTTTAGTTTTTTACTTTTATCATAAAAAAAACATTTGAGATAATGACAAAAAAAACAACTTGGTGCTATCCATTAATATTTTCTAGGATAGTTGTACGTTATTAGTTTTGGCCAGTGATAAGTTCCATGAGTAACTCGAATGTTTGGATTGCAAAAAACAATGTGTTTTATGGAAAGCAAATACAGTTTGATGCACATGGAGATGATCTAACGCTTTTAAGATTAAGGCACACTGAAAACATGATGACTTGCAAATTTGAAAACATTACACTTTAATAGGCTACTTTCTCAATTTAAACATTTGTGCCTTGTCATGACACAAACACCCAAATATGAGTTTATGGCTTAGGCGTAGGTTCATATATCCTATTCACATGTCTTTTCAATAAAAAAGTGTTATATAGGGGATTGTTAACTGCTAATAAAATAAGTGCTTCGATGAGACATGTAGGCCTACTGTATATTTTCTCCACTTTCATCAGTTTGTATTTACAGTATTAGCCCATGTCATTTGAGAATCGATCCGTGAAACAACAAAGATTCGCTTGAAAGGCCTTGGACAGGGCACCTTTAATGCTCTTCTCATGTTTGGCTGCTTTGACCCCTGCTATGGCCCCTTGGACTGTCCCTAACAAGATGAGGACGGTCTTGGATGCTGGGTCTGACACTGCCGTCACTGCAAGTCCAAACAGGGCCCCCAGCAGGGCCCCTGCCACACCCCCGAGTATCATCATGAGGACCCGGTGAACATTCTCTTTGGCCTTGCGTTTTAGCTCCTCCTCGTCCTTTTCAACTTCACCCTCCTGAAGTCGAGCTGTTTCAGCTTTTATTCCCTCTTCGACAACCTGCAGCATGTCATTGGTATAGCAGCTTCCCCCATTGGCAGCAACCATCTTGTCAATCGTTTTTAGCAGTTTTTCAACTTGTCTTTTGTTGCTCATGTAGCCCTTCTGGGCCTTGGCCCAGTATTTGTTGTCGATGACATGACAGCGGCCCCCGCATTTGTCCACGAGGTCCTGCAGCTCACTGCTTGTTTCCACAAACTCCTCAATGGTGTCACATTCATCTCCATCAATCTCATCATCCCCAAAAGTGAAAAGTACAACAGCATATCGGAAAGCATCCTCCCCAAATGACTCTGTGATCTTCCGCACCACTGCCATCTCTTGATCAGTGTACCGTCCTGCCCGGAGCACGATGACAAAAGCGTGTGGTCCCGGAGCGCACTCCGTAATGCACCTCACAATCTCAGGCTTCAGTTGGTCCTCGGTCAGACGGGTGTCAAAAAATCCAGGGGTGTCAATGATTGAATACAGCTTGCCATTGACTTTGTTGGACTGGACGGTGCATTTGTGTGTGGTGGACTCTGGTGAGCTCATCACCTCAAAGAAATCTCCACCTAAGATGGTGTTCCCACTGCTGCTTCTTCCATCACCGGTTTTGCCAAGCAGCACAATTCGTACTTCATCTACACAACAAAACAGCAAACATTGTTTAGATTTTCCCATTTCCCAAAGTGGACTCATTGAAATTGAATCAACCTCTTGTTCAAGCAAAACCTTTATTTGTGACCATAAACCATGCTATAATCACACAATGACCTTTGCCCTTTGTACTAAATAAAAGATTTATTGCGTTATAGCTACTGGATGTTATAAAGATCAAACTTCACTGATAACAAAATCTAATTCATGCCAGGGGCCTAGAGTTTTAAACATGATACATCTTGTACAATGAATCTGTAATTTTAGCATTTAAAAACAACAGCTAGAAACAATGCCAAAAACAATTGCTAAAGGGGGGTTGTTACTCAGATGCTTACGCCTTATCTGATATTAAGTGTAGGCCTACACAAATGGATGAAAGACAGCTAATCATCATCAGGAGGAAGCAGTGAATGTCAACATATTAAAACATTCCATTCGGCATCTCTTACAACCTACAAAAAACCTACAAAAACATTTCTTTGTGGAAACAATACCACACAAAGCATCCTTTCCTTGACAAGAGGGTTTCTAAATAGTTAAAGCTAATGCAAACACACAGGCATGTGCTATGCTATACTTGAAAGTGACAAATGTAACCCCACTTATATTTAGTACCACAGTAAAAAATCCACCGGCATCGGAGGCATGTTGCCTTGAGCTCTTGGATAGAAATAGCTCAAGAAACCGTGGACATTTGCATGTATGCAATATCTTTTCAATGGGAGTCACTCCCACACCTTAATGGCCTCCTAACTGCAGACATTCCCCACAGTTTCACTCGCAGTCCTTATCCCATCTAACAAGATGTATGTGTATCTACTCACCTGTCATTGTGATTAAAAATAAGGATGTGATCAACCCAGTGTCAAATCAAAAACAGCAACATCAACCACATCTGTAGCGAGTGCTCTTGCAGTCTGTCTCTCAGCCAGTGAGAGCAAAATGGCTGGTGTCACGTTACAGCCCTCCCCTCCGGGAGGTAGATGCAAAAGCACACACAGCACTGACTTAGCACTGTCTAAGCAGCCATTTGTTAACACAAGCAGGAAGCATCCTCCTTTCTCAGTGTCCCACAGCAATGTTTTTGGAGCATTCTTCATTTAAAACACAGTACAAGATGTATTTGGATTACAAATCTCTTTGTTTATATGTGCAGCAGCAGTGCATATATCTAGATCTCTCTCTCTCTCTCTCTCTCTCTCTCTCTCTCTCTCTCTCTATCTATCTATCTATCTATCTCTCACTTTGCATGTGACCATTCTAGCTGCAAACCACAAAAACACTAAGCACCCATGAACATGAAGCAGCTTTGACATTCAGGACAGGCTTAGAACAAAACCAGTGTTCCCCATTATATATCATTCACCACATACCACATGATCTGACCCACAAGAGCCACCCTTCACTTTCCCCCTCGAGAGCTCAAGTTCTTTTTCGATAATCGGTGACGCATTATTTGCACAACGTTTAAGGTCAAGAGAAGTGGTTCAACCAGATTCTGACACACCCTCAACTACATTTACCTTTCTCTTGCTCTCCTAACTACTACAGCTCAACTGTACACGTAAAACAAACAAGGGTTGTGTGCAGATTAATTCTGAATGTGGGTGCTGTCTCTTTAAATCGCACAGGAGGGTCCTTTGGCTATGCCCTTCCCTTCCAGGAATTGAGAGACAGACCAGACGCAGTGCACTGCAGCACACTACACACTCATACAAGACTCATAACTGCCCCAGTCTCTAGTGAGAGCAACATTCAAATGGGGGAGGAAGAGCAGAGTAAACCTGAGCCGACTTTATCGAATAATGTTTATTGAATGATTATTGTAACATTGTAAGATTTGTCATCCCTTATAGGAAGAATATCATGAGTTTAATGTCTTTAAAACCTTCTTGTGTGGGCTAGACAACAGCAACAAAAATACACAGTAAAAATAGACAGGTTTAAATAGAATTCCATGATTTCATTGTTTGGATGGAAATTATTCATTGATAATGAGATCAAGACAATAAAATTACATTTACAGTCAGAAAAATATCTCCCCATATATAATGCTTTAAGCTGAAGGCACTAGAAGTTGAAATAAAAACCCCATTCTGACATTCTTTTGTGTGGCTTTTTAAAATACCATTAGCAGTTTAAAGGACCATTGAAACCCTCCATAGTGCTACACAGACACTGAGTCCAGATATGATGGTAATCTGCAGGTCAAAACAAGGCTCTCTACGGTACGTACAAGTGCAATACCATCCCCATGCTCACCTCCTGCTAATATGTAAGTCTCTCTTTCCTTAAAATAATGTCCATAGCCACATTGAAAGCAAGCTAGCAATTCCTATCACATGGCTGTATTCATGCATTTGGCATGAATATCCATAATTTTTTTTACCAGATACTTTCCTTAAATCTGCCTGGTTTGAAACCAACTATGTCAGGGCAGTTAAAATGACCAGGGATCTTTTTTCTGTGATTCTTTGCTTGTCCTACAATCTTGTGATTCTGACTAATCTAGAGGCTGAAATCACATTTAGCAGTGGCTTGGGAGTACAAAAAGGACCCATGCAACCCAGCTGAGACTGCATTTTTGCTGTATTATATACCATACTGTACTGTAATTGGATGTCAACATAATTACATAATGTCAATTTAATTAATTGTAAAGTTGTAGTAAATGAAGTTGTTTCGTTGTAAATGAAGTTAATTCGTAGTATTGGTCTCTATATGATACAGTGCATATTTATGACAAATGCATTTTATTAATCATACACATTGTAATTGCTGTGTAATTTTTTGTAAGATCTTATACTGTATTGTGTCAGAGAAATTTGTTAAGGGCCAGAAGGAGAGGAAATTGGGGAAATTGTTACCAGGTTCTAAAGGTTTAGGTACCTCTTTGCCAACACACAAGCTGAATGTGTGAGGCTTCTACTTGCGTCCAAAGCACGCGGTAAAACAGGGTAAGCGCTTTTTGTGTAGATTTAGGGCTACAGGCTGAAGCATGTCAGGGGTGTAGTAGTTCCCGTGGCTGGCCATCTCCTCTACAGTATTCAGCAGGTTCTCCACCTGCAGCATGTTGCAGCGGTAATCATCCTCCTCTTTCCAGCGCTTGTTGTCAACTACATGACAGCGGCCACCGCACTTTTGCACGAGCTCCTTAAGCCTGTCGCTCTGGCTCACATATTTCTCAATGGTCTGGTCGTCGTCCAGCTGGTCCCCCCAGGTAAACAGAACCACGGCATAGTCGAAGACTTTCTCGCCAAACACGTTCCGGATCTGCTTCACGATGTCCATCTCTTGCTCTGTGTACTTGCCCGTGCGGAAAATAAGGAGGAAGGCATGAGGGCCTGGCAGACACAGATTGAGGCTCTCTCTCAGCTCCTGGTTCAGCTGGTCGGAGGAAACAATGGTGTTTGACAGGCCAGGTGTGTCGACCACTTTGATGTTACGGTGATCCACATCATTGGCCTCAGCCTTGCAGACCTGAGTGCCGGACTGTGTGCCCTTTGCCACCTTAAACGCTGGCTGACCCTGGATGGGGCCCAGGATGGTGTTTCCGACACTGCTCTTGCCGTCTCCCGTCTTGCCCAGCAGCACAAGTCTCATCTCATGCAGTGCTGGAATAGAAACACAGTGAACATTATGAAACTGTCTCAAACACAAATTGTAAAGCATAAGATCATTTCAACATGTAACGCGGACAGCTCAATATCAATATTTTCGCCCTTTTATCCAGTGCAATGATGGGAATTATATTCCAACAAACTCAATTCCGGTATTAATCCTTTAATTAATCTGGTACATAGATTTCTAACTGTTTAAACTGCATAATATTTTGTAAAATAAATGTTGACACAATCATATTCCTGCACATCAACCTAACCTAAACGATAACCTATAAGGGAATAGCATTATTTCCACCACATTAGTCAAAACTGAACTCAGTCACCTGGGGCTTCCTTTTTAGCTGCTTTTAGCATGTCAGTTGTGTAGCAGCATCCATTGTTGGCCATGTCCTCTATGGTGTTCAGCAGCTCTTCCAGGTGAACACTGTTGTTTCTGTACTTGTCCTCATCCTCTTCAGCCCAGCGTTTATTGTCAATCACATGGCAACGGCCTCCACACTTTTGAACCAACTTCTTTAGATCCTCACTCTGCTCCACAAACTCTTCAATGGTCTGGTCATCGTTGAGCTGGTCGCCATGAGTGAACAGGACTATGGTGTGCTTAAAGGTCTCTTGGCCAAAGATTCTTCTGAATTTAGTTACAGTTTCCTTCTCTTGCTCGGTGTATTTGCCCACTCTGAGCACAATGATGAAGGCATGCACCCCTGGAGAACACTGGGAGATGGATCCCTCCAGCTCTTCCTTCAGCTGTTCCTCGGTGAGCTTGGAGTTGCAAAACCCTGGGGTGTCAACAACTGTGATGGTTCTACCATTGACACAGTTTACCTTGGTCTCATTCTGTTGCGTTCCAGCTTGTGTCCCCCGAGCCACTTTGAAGGGCTTTCCTCCCAGGATGGTATTTCCAGTGCTGCTTTTACCATCTCCCGTCTTCCCAAGAAGCACAACATTCACTTAGAGAAAAAACAGAGGTCTGAGTGTTATAAAAACATTGTTATAGCTATTACATGTAACATCATGGAATCTGAAACTTCTCTGGAGGCCAAGTATGCTTATTAAAGAAGTATGCTTATTAGAGAAGTATGCTAGCCTGGGCCCGCCCATACTTCCTGTGGCGCTACATTCGATTTCATGAGCAAAGTCAGTCTCAGCAAGCTGCCATTACAGCAATGTTGAATTACATCAGCCAACAACAGGATATGACTATATTGAGGTAGTCCCTAAGGATATAAAAACTCTTGATTTATCAGTTTTGTGAAAAGAGGGACCTTGTCAATAAACCTTATTATATTATTACAACCTAATTATAGGCCTTATTTTTATGCAAAATTTAAATCAATTGGTCAAAAAGCTACTCCAAATGGGTAATATTTACATAAGTGTCTAGAAGTGTCAACTCCATCATAATAGTATTTTGGGCTGCAAATATTAAACAACGGGGTTCAAGCAAGGGTTATGAGCTAACAGAAGTAGCAAAAGGTTGAAGGATTCAAAAGGATCAGTCATGTGGGTACTAAACTGGTGGTGTGTACAAACACTACTGTTCACCAGCTGTCATTAAATAATGCTGGGGCATATAAACCTGAAAACCTTTTTTACAAACTTGTGTACAAAATAACTTTTTGTGCCCCAGAAGGCCTTGCTGTATGTACTTTCATTTTAAGATGAGACCTGACTTCTTTACCTGGTGCTTCCTGTTTGGCTGCCTGCAGCATCTCTGTGGTGTAGCAACATCCGTTGTTGGCCATTTCTTCCACAGTATGCAGCAGCTTCTCCAGCTGAACACTATTGCACCTGTACTCGTCTTTTTCTCTCCAGCGCTTGTTGTCGATCACATGACAGCGGCCTCTGCACTTCTGAACCAATTTCTTCAGATCTTCACTCTGGTCCACGAATGTTTCAATGGTCTGATCATCGTTCAGCTGGTCACCATGGGTGAACAGAACTATTGTGTGATGGAAAGTCTCTTTACCGAAGATTTTGCAGATTTGAGCTACGATCTCCTTCTCTTGCTCAGTGTATTTGCCAACTCTTAGTACAATTATGAAGGCATGAACTCCTGGAGAACCCTGGGAAACAGAGTCCTCTAGCTCCTTCCTCAGCTGCTCATTAGTGAGCTTCGAGTTGAAGAAACCAGGAGTATCCACCACTTTAACTGTTCTGTCACCAACATCATTTTCATTCATCTCAGTTTGTTGTGTTCCAGCCTGTGTACCACTTGAGGCTTTGAAGAGTTTATCTTGGAGAATAGTGTTCCCAGTGCTGCTTTTGCCATCTCCAGTTTTTCCAAGGAGCACAATCCTCACTGGAGAAAGAAACACACATTAGGTTTGTTAGAAAGAAGTATGTTATGCTAGAGGCTATTTGAGGAGCAGCAATACAACCAGTCCGGAGTTCATGACTGCAATATTCCAGTTCTGCAGTATTTTGCAATTTTTATACTTTTTGAAATATTTTTGAAAATTAGAATGTGATTTTCTCTCCATCTTAATATCAGCAACAGTGACAAAATTACCTTCCGCAATTACCACATTGCTGTAAGAAACCATGTTCGGCACAACTTTTGATGAAGAATTGTCCCTGTGAGTTGTTAGAAGCTAGATAACTTCTACTTCTATTTACTGTTCTTTAATGTATAATCTTGTAAAATAATATTTTGATACTTGTGATTTTTTTTTTTTTTTTGGTGTTGAAAGAGAAAAGTGTCATAAGACAATAGATTACACGTAAGCCTCCTGTATTCTATAACACTTTTTATACATGTGATGGCACATGATGGCCCTCTGGGGGCACTAGAGTGAGACCAAATCAACCGACTAGGAAGTCTTTCAGTTGACAATCTAGCTATTACTAAGAATAAAAAGTGAGAGTTTTGTTAACAAACATGAGTGTCCTGTCTATCAAATGAGACCATCTAGGCTATGTAAGAGATTTTCCTGAAAGCATGTGTTTTCTTACACCAGGTCCCTCCTTTTAGTACTTGTAGTTAAGAGATTTTTATACGTATTTTACAAACGAACAAGTATGGTATTTGTAGTTACAATGTCACTGTTATTTTGAAACCTAGGACAACTGCAGTGTGTTCATTGCTATTCTAAGCCTCATCACCATTACAAACCACTAGCTACTAGCCTAACTTTGTCTATTTTTAGTAGCTGAAGCCATATGGCAGAGAAATAGTCTGCTCTGCACTGCTGATAGAAATGTTCTTAATGGTACTCTCATGCTTGCACAACCTACAGGCAAAAATGGGCTTAACAAGGAATCAGTGACAGTCAGTGAAAGTGTTGATGTTTTGCTAGCTAGGCTATACTGCCACCTGGTGGTACCCGAATTGGTCTACCCATTCCCTATTTTCCCACACAATATAATTGCTAAAAGGATCATTTAGAAGGTTTTTATTTTCATGCGGTATAATATATATATTTTTTATAACAGGTGGTTATTTTAGGCACTATCAATAATTTCTTTAGAATGTATTTATTTCAGTTTATCTGTTATTGTTACTATAATGTTACTTTAACATTGCCACTGTTGGTAGCCTAATATTGCCACAGCTCCAGGAGCACTGTCAATAGCCTAATAATAATCAATAATAAAAACAATCATCATCATCATCATCATATATTGTTTTAGTATCAACATTTGTAAAACCTTGTAATATCCTTTAGAAAATGACTCTAGATGATATTGTACATTCGCATAAATGGAGGTATTAAATAAAAAAAAACATAACTTTGTACAGATATAAAAACTGTATTAATATATATATGCTATATAATATATATGCTAAAAAAAAGACTTAAAACATTTTTTTAAAATGAAGATAAGTGTTCAGTGAAGCTTCTCTGAGCAAGACAGACTGTCAGCCTTACAGAGTGCATTGACCTGGATATTTCCTCAAACCCCACCTCTCCCAGAACAACAAAGCCTCTCTCCCCCTCTCTCTTTCCTCCTCCCCACATGCTCTTTTCCTGACCAAAGCTACACAGTGTTTGAGAGAGTAGGCCTATGCGATAGAGGCATTCAGTGAGTTAGGATAAGGAGGAAAACCTTCTGTCTTTGTTTACCATAAACCATCGCTATGGCAACCAAGCATTCAGTGTTGTTGTGAGACATAACTTAGTTAGTGGGCGGAGCAGATGACTGCAATCTGAAGGCAAAGCATTCCGAACTCACATGGAGACAATTAGAGGTTACATAATGTTTAAAGGGGTCAGGCTTTTTAAAAATGGCAGCTCTTTGGTTTGAAGACTTTTTGTGTATAATGAACAAATGTGTATAATGTGTATAAACAACAAATGTACTATGTTGAAAGTAAACTTGAGCAAACAGAAACAGAATCTTTCACCTTCACGTGCACAATACACTGATTTTTTATTTTGTATTGCCAAATGCTGTTTAGCCACCCCTACTTTGAATGGAAGATTGCATAACACAGTAAGGCCCAACCCAAACATGGAAAATGATGAAGTAAGTAACATGCCTGAGCAAAGTCAGCTCTTGCTCCTGCCACACCTTTTGCCAGTGAATGGTTATGGAGAACAGTGCTCTAACTCTAAACTGTACCATAGCAAAGAATAAGACACACCCAGAAGAACTAACTAACCCTACAGTGATAGAGGTCTGATGTGATCATTAGCTATGGGTGATTTTTGTATAGACATCTGTTGAAGAGTTTGGGTAGGTGAAATAACCGATCTCTCGATTTATAAAATTTTAGTTGTTAATCATTACAAATTTCCAAATTGCCTTTTTGAATTTCATAAAGGCACAACCATATTAAAGACTAGAGAAGAGCATTGCATGCATGAGGGGCATTGAGAGTCTGCCTCAGATGAGGGTGTGTAGGCCTGAAAACCATATGGCTTTAATTTTGGCTTGAGTCTTTAGGGGATGGAAGCTGTGTTTAGATGAGGCAGCAAAAACACCAGACAGTGTCTGGAAGGGGGAACACCTACTGTATAGATGCATGTCATGCTCATCACTACAGTATGAGAGATCAGAGGGGTTGCTTAGCAACTCACAGGTTGCCTAGCAACAAGAGGTCATATTGAAACAAATTAATATTGGTCCCTAAGGATCTCATTTCATGGGGGTTGAGGGCATTATTCCTCTGCTGGTTGAAGAAAGGTTTTGTAGTATTTTTGAGAGTGTTATCCTCTAGATAAGTAAGCTTTATAAAACAGGTCCAGATGTAGTCTAACCTAGCTTATGAGGAGGACATATTTCTCAGGCAGTGCCGATAAATAGGAATGGACATAATGGGGTAAACCATTCAACTACAATAGGCCTTGCCTTCTTTGCTCCATTACAAGCGTTTTAAAAGATATTTGTGACTTGCGTTTTCTATCCAGTAATGTTATGATGTAGATGTATTGTTTGTTTAGTTGTAGATGAGATTTTAGTGCTGTTGACACATTTAGCTTACAAATCCACTGTCTATTCTTGCGCTGTGTGAAAAGAAAACACTAAAAGGTGAAATGCTATCAGGGGGTAGTTACATGTTTGGGTTAAGTTAGACAGCTCATTGCTATACATACACGCTGATTTCAATGTTGTGACATCTGTTCAATGTTATAGGTTACTGTATCTCAGGCAGAAAATTGGTTAGGTTTGTAATCACAGAGAGACTAAATTTTCTGGTTATTTTTGGAGAATTTGAGTTTATCTTATAAATTTAAAGAAATACAACAGAATGCAGCCTTATATAATCCAAACAAGGTAGTTTACAGTATGTTAAAATAAATATTCAGTGTTCCCTTCTCTACTCTTGTGGCCATAGTATTATGAATAATTAATATGGTGAAATGGCATGTCTGAGGCTTAAGTTACAGCACTCCCGTCTTAATTATAATGACCAGCCTAAATGTTATCATATTGACCATCAGTTGCAGGTATTCTGAAAGATGCCTGGATAATATTTGGGTAATCGAGCTGGTTACTGTTTTGACTATAAATCCAGAAGACAAAAATGGGACAAAAATTTCTAGTGATGGGGCAAATCTACACCAAGTGCTGTCATGAGGAAAAGAATGAGAAAATTCAACACAACGTAGAGACTGAACAGAGCACAGTAATTTACTTGGAGTCTCATTTCACTATGCCCCACTTAGTTAATATTAGTTATTGGTTTGTTTTTTTGGTCTGTTACATCAAAAAAATATACAGCATAGGCAAATTTCCTTGTTGATTCTTGTAATTGATGTACAAAGTGAAAATGTATGGGAGATGCAATTGGTCATCATATTGGCAATACAGTGTCAAATCTTTTGATAGTTTTGATATTACATTTGACATTTTTGAAAAATTTTGATCATATTGATTCTAGCACAAAAAATATCAGGCCTAGAGCCTGTTAGCCTGTAGAGCATAATCTGTCAGTCTAGAACAGAATATGTTATACCTTTCTAACACAATACAGTGAATTTCTAAAATTCTTTCCAATAATCTAAGCAATATATTTTTAAAATATCAGTGTAAGGCAGTGATATGTAGCAAACATTCATTCAGATTTCTGTATATAAGTGATTATAAATTTGGAAGGTAAATTTATTGTTCCTGGTTTATTCTGAGTTCCACAAATAATGAGATCCTTTCTGGTTTGCTTAATTGGTAATCCAATGAAAATGAAAAATTACAAAAAACACAGAAAACAAAACAACCACTAAAAACATAAAATTCATTAATTGTCCGTTCATTATATGAATAATGAATAATTTGTTTATTTGTTTGTTTTCTAGCTACATTGGCCGATCATGCATATGAAAATGGAGAAGTGAGATCTTTCAACATACTGAAAGCTAAGTCCCTACACGTAATAATTTTAGACACAGACACAGTGATGATATTTTTAGGCCATTGACATATATGGAACTGCTCAACTACCATACAAATAGAGTTTTCTTATTGACAAAAGCAAAACAGTTGCAACTGATAGACAACATAAATAAAAGGCAATTTTTTAGTTCTCATGCATCATGCTTTTTTGCTTCCTGTTCATACTTCAGGACATATATCTTTTTTTTCATTTTTTCATAAGTCTAGGGCTTTTGTTTCCTATGTATAGATATATAAAATATACATGTAAAGTACATGTATTTAGTTTGTTTGTTTGTTTGTTTTAACCATTTACTGTCTGTGGTTTTAGGTAGGAGTGCCTTTCCTTTGACATTGACTGTTGGAATAACTAGCCACACCTCAATGCAGAATATGACGTCACACACATGATATTATCCAAACATGTCAAGTCAAGTTTTAAAATCAGACCCAAATATTCATGTAATTGAAATTGTAAGGCATTTTTAGCCTGGTGTCTGATGTATGTTTTTCAAAAATTTTTTACACAGACTCTTCCTCGACTGTTACTGCAACTGTCTGACTCACAATCCTTCCTTCCCCTTTCCCACCATTCCATGTATGTTTTAAAAGACAAAGTGTTAAATAGATCCAATAAGTATAAATAAAAAATGGTACCATTGTTTTTTTGTTGAGTACATGCCAGTTACATGTTCAAGGCAGTACACAAAATAATGATCAATTTAAATACGAGGCATCATCTCTGTATAATGCTTTACATCATCAGAAAATCAGAAAATGCATATACGCATATAGGAAAGCTATGTTGGAGTACCTAAGATAATAAAAAATGTTGGTTGGTAGCTATACATTGCAAGATAGCTTACATAGAGAATATCCTGTACAAAGAACAAAGCACTTACATTCCATGCTAAATCTTGATTCCTCTTCCACAACCAGAAAGAATGATGGGTTTTCCAAGGATGAGGATTGTCAAATGTGGTAGATAGCACAAAATAATTCTTGATTGATTCAAGGATCCAAAGCAGGATCTGGTGAGAGGATCTCTGTGAACTGTGTTTGAGAGAAAATGGACTGAAGTATAAAATGGTGGGTAGGTTCTTATACAGAAAAAGGGGCTGGTCCTCTTGCAGTCACTTTCACGGCAAGATTTCCCTCTAGCTGCGAAAAGGACAAATAGCACATCCACATAGCTGCTGTATTCCAACCTGTTTTAGCACAAAACACATACACTCTCTACACAGGCTTGATCTACTCATAGCATCTAAAGTTAATTCTGTTCAAGAGTCTTTTATAAATCCACAAATTCTAAGATTTTTATTTTTTCCTGTAACAGATGAGAGATTTCAGAATAATTTCTTTGATTGGACAGCAACTAACTTGATCTGAATCATGGAATGATCTGGATCACGTCATTTTTTTGAAGACTAATACTTTTTTTGACATACACAATTTTCCATGTTATTTGAGATGTTGTGTCCTGCCTTTTTAATATAATTAATGTAACCTGATGAGAAATAAAACACAATAATGTCCTCGCAGTGTTGGGAAACTGCCAGTTTCCACAGGTGTTTTCAGCAGGTTCATATGCTCCCAAATAGCACAGACAAAGACTAGCACTGATGTCAGTTGACTTTCCTAATGATAACTCTCACAGAAAAAATAAATAACAGCTGAATCATCAACCAATTATTCACTCTGGCTTCACTTTATTCAGATTTTACCCAAAGTTAATAGTATGCTACTTCTAAAACAATATATGATGAAATATATAATCATCATTGAAATTATTAGCATATTCATGCTACCAATTTCTTTGGTGTTTTATAGTTCCTCTAATTTTTTTAAAACAAAAAAATCCCTCAACAAAATTAAACACTAAGCAATCCATCTACATCCAAAATGCAAGTATATTTGATTTAGCTTCAATTTAAGCTTTGAATCTCAAATCCAATAGACCTTCTTCAAGTGTTTAACTAAAACAGTTCTATGTGCTAAATGATGAAGATTGAACATTAAAACATTCAATAATTTTATTAATCTTTATTTCATTTTCATGAACAAAAAAGATATATGTGTTTGGAGGCAATATTTCAAAATTTACAGTGATATTTCAAAATATTTATGTGTAATTCTATGATACAACACGGGGGGAGGGGGTTAAAGAGAAGCAGCTCAAATACTCTTTGTAATTCTTTTAATCAGGCCCTTTAAAGAGCTGCCATTCAAATTTTCTCTCGAATGTTCTCTAATTTATGTATTGTCATTTACAACATTTTGATGCATGTAAATCTGCACCCTTGGTTCTGATTGTACAGTTTGGTGCCATTGTGCCGATGATGTTACATGTGAAATAAATAAAAACTTCATAACGTGAAGTACGCTAATACACAAGTGTTAAGTTTGTCTGCACAATCATGCACAAATGAGGCTTAAACGATTCCAAGCATTTTCAGCTGGCTGCAAATGGTGTACTGGGTGCCATAAAATTAATTCTTAATCCACATTGATCAAGTTTCAAATAACTCAATTATTATCACCTACCACCTAAAAACAGTATTTTACAGCCCTCATACCATATAGTTATTGTGAACTTACCTTATTTATTTCATCAGATAACAGGTCACATTTTGCTATCAAAGTAACTACTACAAAAACTTTGACCACTGTGTAATTGTGTCGTAACACTTAGAAGTTACCATGTAATTTAGTCCTTCATAGCACCATCATGTTGGTGTAATTCCAGTAATATTTCATCACAGCAAGTAAATCCTAAATATTTATTGCTTCGGTCAGTACATATTTACAGCAGTCATAACCATTTTATTTTAACCTTAATTTCAAAATTATTTGCATTGTTGTTGTATAGTAATTGCTCAGTAATTATCTAGAAATTACACATCAATTATTCGTAATATGTGGTTTAAAAATAATATTACCATGAAATGGCATACATATTACCATAACATTACCCACTTATTTCCAATCTGTAATGTAAAGTGTTACCCTATGTTGGGCTGGGCCTATATCGTCAGACTTTAACACAGGGGAGGTGTCCCTTCAAGGAAATGCACATAAATCTTATTGAACATTTCTCTTCACCCCAAACAACTTAAAGCTCCAATGTGTAAGACGTTCGCTAATCCTGCGCCACGCAGTTCAAAGTATGTATTACAGCTACGGTAGCCTTTGCTATTCAAAACCCCAATATGTCAACGTCTAGCTAAAAGCAGTGGCAACAAGTGACAATATAAATGAGGAATCAAATAATTATTTTTCCTTGAATGAGATGAGTGAGATGTGGTAATATTGATACTGTAGGTCTGTATCTGACGACTCCACCGAAAACAAACAAAAGGCTACTTTTGTAGCCACGGTTCAATAAGAAAGAACAGCTGCCTTGTATCAGACGAACATCCCCTCTTCCCCTCTCTTACTCTGTTACGTTTTAACTTATAACTATTACAACTAGCTCACAGCTTACTCACATTGAAGTGCAGTGTGGAATATAATAGCATGTCATTTCGTAGATAAAATTATAACACTAACCTTACCACTTCGTGAAAAAACATGGGTTAGCCTAACAAAGAGAGAGGGGGCTATGAAATTAGGCTATGTAAAATAGCTTAGACGAAGCTAAATGAATAAATAAAAATGAATAGCACTTCTGGTACTGTTAATCATTGCAGGTGAATCTACCCAGTCAGCATTGTTACATCCCAAACGTTGGGAAGCCTCACTGAACAAACTGCTAGCTTGATAGCCTAGTCACAGGCAAAGAGAAAATTGTTTCAATTAACGTTACACAGTGGAAAGCATACACCTACTAGACATTCAGAATTCAGACATAATCTACCTGTCCAGAAGGAAGTAAGCAAACTCAGAGTCTCTTTCAATCTTGTTTCTTCCTCGTGTAGCCTATGCATTCATGATTCATGTCATTCACATCATCTAACGTTAGGGAGAATTAGCAGCTCCGATGTTCTTTTTTCCGATGTCACTGGTCTTGCTCTTTTCAATATCCTTTTTCTTTTTTGGGAGAGGAAGAAGACACCCTTTCCTGAAATTCGGATTTTCAGTATGTATGATCCGCCTTGTTTTCTTTTTCAAAACTTGCCGGGCGACTGGCGCATAGCATTACCTGAGTTTCACGTGACAGCAAAAACGCGAACGGCGAAGGATTAATGAAGCCTATTATGTCCCTTACTGGCTAATTTATTTCAAGATGGCGAATGACTATGGAGCAACGCCAGCCATTCATACCTATGTAAATCGGCCATTTAGAATACTTGAAATTTATGGTGGACGTAAATATTCATGAAAAAGCACATATTTGTGAAGGGGTAAGATTATGATTAGATTGTGAACAGCTAAAAATGCTACACATTGTACCTTTAAAGCCAAGACATGACAAAACAAGACAAAACAATGAAATCTATGGCAAGTCTAGTAGCTGCCACTTTACTTTCAATACGAATTTTAATAAATATGTTTTGAATATAGGTCGATATGGATCCAATATCCCCATTGATTTAGGAGATATCATCCTCGGGTTTCATTGCTACTGTATAATCTCCTAAATAGATGTTATTCAAAGTAACATAGACATAAAAATACTAAGCAATTTAAAATATGATTACAAATAAACAAGTGTGTGGCAGCACACAGGCTATAGGCGAGGATTTAAAATTAGTTTGTCAAACTGACTGAAATGTTGTGCATGCAGAAAAAAATTGTAAGAACCACAACCTATCATCAATTTCAGTCTGACTTGCTTGCAATCAACCGCAACCACCCTATCCAAACGAAACTTATATGATCTGCGTTTAATGAAAACATTACTCTCCCCATAGACTTCAACAAATTGATGACCTAATGCTTAAATATAATAAATATTTGGTGTTAGACTTAATACAGAGAACATTTTACTTTTATTATAGTCCACCAAAAGTCCACAAAAATTCTCTGGGATCAATTGAGCGGATCTTGAGCTTTTTCATTTACATCTACAAAACCCCTAAACATTAACATTGTTTCAGTTTGTGATGCTCTAATCTTGCCATTGAGAATTAATATTGTCAAACACCTTTTTACTACATTTTGAAGTACAAATTTGACCACAAATTAACAAAATTGTTCAAGCGGTTTATTAGAAATGAAAGTTTAAAAATGACACATTTGAGGGTGTGTCTAATACACACATTTAGGTAAAATGACCACGAGACATTTTAACAAACCCCTTAAGGCACACCTTGTTTTTTTGATGGTTATGCTTGTGTCATTCTATGCCAGAAGGAGTAACTTAAAATCAAGCAAACTGACATGAAAGCCCAGGGTCTTGGCTTTCATTTGAAACCAATTTTATGTTTCTAGGCAAAGGGGTTTTCAAGTTATAAACTTTTGAATGTCAGTAGGCCCTCTTGTTTACAAAAAGTCTCTATGGGAATTTACATAGGGGTCCCAATCAAAACGCATAAACATATTTTTCAAAAATGTATATTCAAAAATCATATTTTTGGTCTTTTGACTTCAATTTTTTTGTGTATCAGGTTGAGAGATGGAGTTAGGACTTTTATTTGGGGGTATCATATGGATGGTACCTTCATATCTTAGTTAGTTCATAGACATTTGAAATGAGCGGGGGAAAAAAAACTTAGTTCCAACCTCTATAACTCTTTGTCCATATGTCACAGAAACATACATATTCCTCTAGAAAAAACTTGAGGGTGTCACCTTTCCAATGGTATGAGGCACATCCCTGAGTCTAAAACTATGTAGGAACTGTCAAGCTTTCAATTTGGGTATGCCGTTGTTTTGAAAAAAAGGAAAAATAGGGGTGTGCCTTAAGAGGTTGACAAATTCTCCACCGTCTGTCCAATATGGAAAGTAACATTATTAGTTTGCACGCAAATGCATCAAACTGGGTTGCGTAGGTCTTACTTAGGACTATGAATTTTTTGTCTTTTTAACTTTTATACTTTTTAAACTAAGCTTGTTATCGGTCAAAAACTTCCCCATTAACTCAACATTGGAGCTGGCTAGAGTGGGTGATGTTACTAAGGGTCGTTTTTGAAGCCTCAGTGCACCTGTTTCAACTGTCATTTTCTCAAGCTTTAAGCCTCAGAGACTCTACAGACTTCAGAGATGTCTACACATTCTTCTTCTACTGCTTCTTCTTTCTCCACCTGTTTTAACCGTTTCATTGCCATAATGCACCATTGAAACGTTTTGAACTATAATACTACCATGTAATGCTACCATTCACTACTGTGACTCATTATTCTTAACCCTTGTAACCTCAAGTACCCTTGCAACTTAGCATAGTTTTATTGGTGTATATGCTAATTAACATCAGCTAAGTCTACCGAGTATCACTGTTAGCATGTTTAGCATTGTTAGCATGTTAGCATTGTTAATATACATATAGTTAGCATTTTTAGCATATATGCTAATTAGCATCAATAAGTTCAATGAGCAACACTATTAGCTTAAATAGTTTGTTAGCATTGTTAGGATCATTAACATTTTAGCATTTTTAGCATAAATGCTATTTTAACTATTTAAACTATTCAACCATTCAACTATCCAACTATTTAACTAATTAAGCTGTTTAACAAGTCAACCTATTCAACTATTGAAATGATTTAATTGTTGAAACTATTAAACTAGTTCATCATATGACTGTTACTATTGGATATCTGGCGAACATCTCTGGATGTATGACCTGGAGTTTAGCATGTCAGTGGAACAATAAAATTGTGGGTGTATGTATGTTCCTGAGTTGTGTTGTGAGTGAAAAGCCTGGACATTTATTGTATACCATTTTTTAGTTGATAACTTTATTTGTCAGGGTAAGGGTACAAGTTAATGACAGTGGTGTGATAATGTAAATATGGAATGATGCAATTCAGATAAACTGCTCTCAGTTCATATATTGCCATTAGATTTCCATTCCATTAGGTTTCCATTTAAGTTAGTCCTCACTTGGAAACACCAACAAATACGTGTCAATCCCTTAACAGGAATAGTATTTGTTGTCCTTGGGGGATGAATTACTTCTTCACGTAGTTCTTATTAGGAATATTGTGTTTATTCACATATTCCCATTTTCAGTGTTTCTATCCATGGACGTCCTGCGCAACATTATATTTAGATTCCACGGCATGTCTTTTGACTAATGTAGACTAATGTCCATTGGAAAGTTGGAATGTCAAACTGATCTTAAGATTTGGTATCAAATCCTGTTTTTTGTTCACTTGTGATAGGTGGATGCAATGTGTTCTAATTTTTATGACAATTGGGCAAAATTTGCAACTTCTGAAAATGTAGATCCAATATAGTAAAATCCAATATGGCTCAGAGTAGGGCTGGGTGGTATATCGATATTTAATCAATATCGATATAATTTCAAACCACGATATGATTTTTGACATATCGTATATATCGGTTATGACTTGTTTTTTAATCCAGAGACAAGTATTCCACTTTTTTCTGCTATGCGCCGTCTGTGCACCAGCTTCCTTGCCACTGATAGCTCAGTGCTTCTTGCTTTGAGTTAGCTCCTCCCTTCCCCTACTCATGTAGACCGAGTAAACAACAATGGCGACTTCCATAGAATGCATGAGTTATACAGATGGAGAATGCCGCGGAAAGGTTATTGTGGCCAAAAAAGCGAAACAACGGTTTGGTCATTTTGAAATGGAGGCCACCGGCAAGTATATGAAGAGTGTTACAAACTCCGTGGACAGACCGCCACAAAACCAGTGGGAACTGAGCAAAACTTCAGAACTCTTTAGCATGCAATGTTCCCTAACTCTATGACAGAAAAAGCGGCGGTGGAGCATAACGTTAAAATCAATTGCCGTATCATGGTGGACATGGCATCAATTGCTGAGTGGAACGCGGATTTGTGTTGTTACTTTACAAGACAAGAACTGCCGCGACTATGATGAGAGAGCGCGATTGGCATTTGAACTCTGTGACGCAATGACAACAGACGAGTGGAGAAAAGGTAGCAGAACCTGTGAGTCCTACATTTGTGTCACATTACGGCGGAGACTCTTAACACATTCGTTTTCTTTGCACAAAATATACAAATGGAAAGAAGGCCCACATGTTTGTTATTACTGTTGCACAGTTTAGTTGAGAACTTGTTATTTTGAAAAAAAGCTCTTTATATTATTTTCATTATTTATTTTATAGACACTGTATTTT
This sequence comes from Limnothrissa miodon, assembly GCA_017657215.1. Classification (NCBI taxonomy): domain Eukaryota; kingdom Metazoa; phylum Chordata; class Actinopteri; order Clupeiformes; family Clupeidae; genus Limnothrissa; species Limnothrissa miodon. The sequence continues at coordinate 260,485 of JAGFZM010001285.1, forward strand.
ATTTATTTTATTTATTTATTTTTGCTGGAAAGATATTGAGATATATATCGTATATCGATATATGAGAGAGATATATCAAGATATACATTTTAGTCCATATCGCCCAGCCCTAGCTCAGAGTAGCAACCCCAAGGTCTATGTATCAAATTTGTTTTTTACACGTGTAAGCATATATGTGTAAGTGCTTGTGACGGTGTGAACCCCACCGCACTATTTATTTATTTCTGTCTAAGTATGATTTGTTTTATGTTTTGTTTCTATTCAGACTGTTACTTAGGTGCACATAAGTTCAGTTCTGTTTTGTCATTAATTTTTCATTTATATGTAGCCCTTAGTTTGTTTAGTAACTGTGTGGGGGTGCGTTTCCCAAATGCATCGTTGCTAACTTCCGTAGCTACTTCCTGGGTTTGCCCGAAGGAGTTACGGCGCTACTATTTCCCAAAGCCATAGTCCAGACGAAGCAAGTTCAGGTGTTTATAACTAACTTAGTCCGAAGCATCGGCACACGATGCAGGCGTTTCCCAAAAGCATAGGCTGGACGAACGCTCAGGTTCTCCTTCGTTAAAAGGCTTCGTTAAAACGACATCCACGGAGCTGTCGTTTAGGCTAAGTTATGGTCACATGATGCCTTTTTCGGCTTTTTGGGGCTTAAAATGTCTGGGTTGTTCCCCCTTTGATGCATTACCGCCACCTACAGTTGGCTTTAAATATTCTTAACATGCATTAGCCTGTAATTAGATTAGACATTTTCCACCTGTTTCAAATGTAGTAGTCTGAGCCTTAGGCCTAATCACTAGACCATGACGTTTTATTTCATAGGCTATGGATTGTAGGGGTATTTTGATAACTAAAGTCACGATGAACGGCATTAAATCTTCACAAACATTGCAGAAAAACAACTCTGTAAATTGATTTTATGTCCGAATTGTTAATTTAACATATTTAGTAGAGACAAGATATGTGCCCTCAGCAGGAATTGAACGTGTGACTTAATAACAAGATGCAATCGCATAACTCATAATCTACTGCTCTAACCATTCACCCATGAAGATACATGGACAAAACGAGTCATCTGATTTATTTATACATGTATGTAGTTTTCACTCCATATTTAATATCAATTCATATGGCAGTTATGGCCTTCAGTCATTAATTTCAGTGAATAAGGTACATGATCGTGTGGGCAAAGATTAGTAAAAGTTGTTAACAATGCCACACTGGCTTGTGAAATGAGGTTACACTTTCATTTTTGAGACGCTTTCAGCAGCGAATATATCCAAATAGTCCGACCTCACGTTCTTACCACTTTCATCGTCCGATGGTGTTCGGGAAACGGGCGGAAATCAAGTGTGGGCTCGTTCAAAAGTACTTCGCATTACCTTTGTATAATGCTAACTTTGGTCGGTATTTGGGAAACGCACCCCAGGTTTCCCCATGAGGAGGTAATTGTTACCTGAATTGGTTGGCTGTTGACAGTCTGATTGAAGGCCAATGGAGCCTAATTGCTGCAGCCCTCTGATTGGCTGCCTTGTTGAGCGCCTGCTCTATTTAAACCCTCTTGGAGGGAAAGTCAGGAGCTTTCTGTTGGAAGAGGCTCTTTGTTTGTTGCATAGAAGTGCTGTAGCCCAAGCTGGCGTGAGCTGTGGGTTTTTGTGATCTGTGTAGTTTAAGTTGTGTGTGACAACTCAGTTTTTCTCATTTGTTTTTCAGTTTGTTGTATACAGTTTTTCTCATTTACTTTGTGTGTGTTTTGTCCTTTTGAATTTCCTTTTCTTACATTTTTGTATATACTTTTTCAATTAGTTTTGGGGTTTTGTTTGGTTTAATAAACTTATATATATTTTTCACCTTACGTTTTGTCACTGTCTTGGCTTAACTCTTCCTACCACGAGGCTACCCTACAACAGTGCCCTTCAGATGTAAAATGTCACTATGTTTGGTGAGTGCCCTCAGGATGGGGCGTTAAGCCTAAGTACCAACTGTTCCTGAGACATGATTTCACATCCTGTTTAGTGGTCCAAAATGTTGGATAATCAAGTATGGCAGAAATTTAAGTCAAATGGTGTGTTCAAGCTTTACCCAAGGATTGCAAAAGTTATAGTACTTATTTTTAAGTATCTAGCATACAGGTCAATAGTTACATTTATATACGCAACTCCAACTTTAAACCATTGGTGGCACCGATTCCTAGACCGCCGCAGTCGTTGTGGAGCTACAGATTAATTTACTTCAGTCAGTTCCACGCCACGCCCATAATTTTCCCAGCTCTTTTAATAAGGGTTTGCAGTTCAGCTTTCCGTTTAACAGCGAGGTTTCCAAACCATACTATGATGCCATATCTGATGATGGATTCAATAGACGCCCTATAAAAGGCCATCATAATATCTCTCTCTATGCCAAACACTCTCAGCCTTCTTAAAAAATGGAGACGCTGGCTAATCCTTGAACATAAAAAATCAACATGCTGGCCCCATTTTAGTTGAGAGTCAAACACTACACCCAGGTATTTGTATGTGGCTACCTGTTCCACAGCCTCCCCATTTAGTGTCACTAAGTTGTGATTGCCTATGGATATGGGGTCAAAGATCATTTCTTTTGTTTTGTTCACATTTAGAACCAAGTTATTTGATTCGCACCATAACACAACCCTGTCTATTTCTGACTGATATACAGAGGTATCAGAGTCCTGCATCAGTAGACTAAGAATGACTGTGTCATCTGAAAACTTAATTATATAATTATTTGTGTGATGATTTCTACATTCATTAGTGTACAGTGTAAATAACCAGGGAGAGCTAACACAGCCATGACACAGATCTGATCGGACATTACCTCCCGATCAGGACTCGGATATATATGTATATATATTCTCATTATTTTTAACACAACTATAGTCCAAAAGTGAATAATTTGTTATTACTTGTTCAAGCTACC
>JAGFZM010001286.1:0-11492 GCA_017657215.1 Limnothrissa miodon
ACACACACACACACACACACACACACACACACACACACACACACACACACACACAGTCTGCTGTTCTCTGGGAGAAGAGAGGAGTCAGCCAAGTCAGCGGCACCCACTGATCACTGGAGCCTTTTTTTTGTTTTTGAAACTAAATGGAGCTCTTTCTGCCGAGCCCTAAATGGGACTTCACACTGACTTCACGACCGCCTCTCTCCCGCACACATACACCCTCATCTCATGTCATTTTCTCTTTCTCTTCTTTCTTCTTCTCCCTCCCCCCCTCTCCTCTTCTTGATCTCGGGGCTAGTCGGAGGACGATGTGGACATCGAGGCCGAGCTGCGGGCTCCATTGGTGAGGTCTGGCTCGTCGGGTGCAGCGGGTGCGGCAGGCTTGTCGCGGCAGCTGCAGACGCTCCGGCAGGCTCTCTACCACAAGTACCTGCAGGAGGTGAGCGCCCTCAAGGAGCAGCACCGCGCCGAGCTGGAGCGCCTGCGGAGAGGAGAGGAAGAGAAGGAGGAGGTGGAGGAGGAGGAGGGGGAAGTAACGGTCAACGGAGAGCAGCGGTCCAGCAAGAGACGGGAAGAGCGTCTGAGCCACTCATTGGAGGAGGAGATCGCCAAGGTACTGACTGTGGGGGAAAAGGAGCGGGAGATTAACAGTAGAGTGAAAACACAAGGAGGAATAGGTTTAAATGCAGGAAGGAAGAAAATACAGATTTGGGAATTTAGATTTCCTCTCATTTTAAATTCTTCTTTGATAATATAGTTTAATCTAATTTAATAATATAGATTTCTATAGCATGGAAGTATAACTGTGGCACGAACCAGTTGAAGATGTAAAATTGCTTATCGTTTATATGAGTAATGTATTTATGAGCAATGTTTTTATGTATTTATGAGCCAACTTTTTATTAGTTTAGACGCAGCTTGACAGTGAGTATCAAGTATTTTGGCTAGAGTGAGTTTGTGTGATGACCTATGGGTGGTAGTGGTCTTGTGATGTGGGATGTGTTGTGTTCCTCCTGGCATTTTCAGTGTGTGGGCCAGATGTCAGTCTTGTTTTGTTACTCATTATCCCCCAGTGTGACCCAGTTAATTAGTTTGTCCTTTTCTCACACATCATTCATCTCTCTCTCTCTCCCTCTCCCTCTCCCTCTCCCTCTCTCTCTCTCTCTCTCAGGTCATAGTGCAGATGTCAGTGGAGTTTGCCCAGCAGACTGAGCTGGCTCGTCTAGCTAAGCAAGCACGGGAGACCTCCTCCGCCATGCAGACCCAGCCCCCGGAGGGGGACGAGGATGAGGAGGAAGAGGAGGACCAGAGGGATGCGGCAGTGATGGACGGCCCAGGGCTCCCCGCCACCGAGGTGCAGACGAAGCACCTTGAGGAGGTGCAGCGCCTGGAGGCGGAGCTGCGGGAGCTCAGGGAGCAGCTGAGGGCTGCCGAGGCGCGGGCAGACGCAGACTCTGTTCCTGGGCCAGATCCGGGCCAAAGGAGCGCGCCAGCGGAGGCAGCTGATGCTGAAGAGGTGGTGGCATGGGGCCCGACGGCGCGAGCCCACCCCGAGCCCCACACAAAGGTGAGCTCTGTTCTAGCCTGTCTGCCAGCCACTCATGTGGTCTGCATGGTGCCAAGTGCTCGGAGCCCTCTCTCTCTCTCTCCTTCTCTCTCTCTCTCCTTCTCTCTTTCTAAAAGACTGCAGCTCAGCAGGCTATGGAGCCTTTGGAGAGCAGAGCAGGAAAAAAAATCTGCCTGAAGTGGCACAAAAGGCCACAGCTGACGTTAGTGATGGAAGGAGGCGACCGCAGGAGGCGACTGCAGGAGTTGATGACAGCGGAAGAGAGCTCAAGTGGAACTAATTGTTGTAGAGAACACTGGCAAAGCTACAGTGGACTTAATTGCGTGCATGTATGAGTGTGCATGCGTCTCTCACACAACCTGCATCTCTGTCAGTCTGGGCACGTTGGGTGCTCTGTGTGGGGGGGAATGGAGGGTGGGGGTTCTCTTTCTCTCTCTCTCTCATCTCTCTCTCTCTCTCTCTCTCTCTCTCTCTCACTCTCTCTTTCTGTCTTCTCATGGAGGAAGTGCGGTGAGCAAGCACCCATCCTCAGAGAGAGAGAGAGAGAGAGAGAGAGAATGAGACGTAAGTGTGTGCTGAAGCCTGTAGAGTGGTCTAGGGTGGTGTAGTGTGCGGCTGGCCGCCCGGCCGGTCTCTTCCCAGGGCATTTAGTGCATGAGTGCCCCTACTGGGCTGCAGGGCCAGCGCTGGGGACGATGCGAAGCGACAGGACGAACTCCTGTCCCCACAGCGCACACACAATAAGCCTGCGTACTGTACTCAGGGAGGGCACTCTGAGCTCCAGCATCAGCCACAAGCAGGCCTTTATTAATTCCATTTCGCTTGTGGTCCCGGACTCGGATGAAAACATTTCTCGCGTACTGGGGACGCGATTCGGCTCGTTTGGCAGGTAGTGCTTTCGCTCGCTTTTTTCATGCTCAGGGAACAGTGTGGACGATGCACTCGTTTTTGTCGTACGTGCTGCTTTCCTGAAGAATATTTATACGGAAATGTTCATAACGTGTTCTGGATTACATTCTCAAGGAGGTACCTGATCACATCTGCGTCTGCTTCTGCGTACTGTAGTTGCTATTTGCAAACACAGGTCTTTTAGTGATGAGTGATTTTTGATTTATTTAGTTAATTTATAAAGAATTTTGGGAGTGACTTTGCATAGGGGAATCACTTCTACTGGTAATGTCCGCAAATGTGATTTCATTCACCTTCACACTGTATGTAAAAGACGGTAAACAACATCTACCTGCTGTACAGTGTGTGCCGGTGCTACAAGATGGTAATGGTCATGGTTGCTTAGAGAGTGTACAAATTCCGTGTTTTTTTTGTCAGGTGTGCATAAGATGTAGGTTTGTGATGGTCTAAATGATATTCTGTGTGTGTGTGTGTGTGTGTGTGTGTGTGTGTGTGTGCGTGCGTGCGTGCGTAGGCTGCCGTGGGCGCTGGCTCCCAGTCCCTGCTGGAGGAGCTGCAGCGTGAGCTGGGCCAGCAGGAGCAGGAACACCACAGGGCTCTGGAGGAGCTGAGGGGGGCTCACGCCCGCCAGCTAGAGGAGCAGCGCGACCAGCAGCTCCAGCTCAGCGCCCAGCTCCACACACTCAGAGCCCAGCTGCAGCAGGTAGGCACCTCGGCACAGCCGACACACCTAGACACCCACTACAGGACTGCATGGAACCATAGCTAGCACACACAGGGCTACTACTGCAGCATTGGGGCCCTGTAGAAGCACTGGGATTGGGACCATTCAGACAGACTGCTGATGTGACGCCATATCACTTTTGGGTAGTGTGCTAATCATCAGTTCATATAATCAAAGTTCATATACCTGTAGCTGCTAAACTGAGATGGCCCGTAGGGACTGTTGGTATTGACTTTGATTAGGATAAAGCTTTTCCTCTTTAGCACAGCCAAGGTAGGAAGCTAGCAGGTGCTTTGGTGCCGATCCAGGTAGCTCCAGGTGCAACTGTGTAGAAACGGCTAAAGCACGCCCAGCTGAGCCGCCACTCAAACCCACTCAAGTAGGACTGCTACTGCCTGAGAGAGGGGTGTGTTATTATACGCTTTTTTCTTTCATATGATCCGGAGCAGGCAGAGATGAGAGACTCAGAGGAAGGACAGACTATGGGACGAGAGAAGACGACGCACGATTCCAACGTCCACAACGCCTCCACCCAGACAGAGCAGGTGCCACTGACTGCACCCTTCCACACACATCCAATCCGATCTCATTGAGCTCCACACACACACATCCAATCCTATCACTTTGAGCTCCACACACACACACATCCAATCCTATCTCTTTGGGATCCACATTAGAAGAATAATATAATAATTTCACTACAGCTTCTTCTAACACATGTTTATTGGACCGTCCTCAAAAGTTTTTTTTATGTCCACACACACACTCCATCTTACTACCTCAGCTCCACACTCTCACTGTATCCTACCTACAATTCCTGGTTGTCATTCATATTAAAAAACAAACAAACATACAATTTAAACCCTCTGTTGTGTGCAGTTCTGCTCACAGCCAATAGATGGCGGTATCTCACACCACAGCCTGCCAGCCCAGGTGCACTTGTTGCCATGGCAGCTCAGCTGATAGCAATGTTGCTTCCCTTTTTGACTCTTAGGGCTTTGAGTGAGGGCAGAAGAGTCTGTGTGTGTGTGTTTGTTTGTGTGGATGTGTGTGTGTGTGTGTGCTCTGCAGTGTGGCTACTGGATTTGAATGTGATTTTATTAGCGGCGAGCCATGGATGTGCAGGCCTAGGGGGATTTGGTGTGTGCATGTGTGTCGGCTCAAGGGCACCAATGACGGGCTTTCTGTCTGTGCTCGCTCTTCTCCCTGTCCGACAGCTGAAACGGCACGGAGAGGAGGAGGAGGAGGAGGAGAGGAAGAGGAAGGAAACGGGACGAGGGAGCCCGTCAGGAGCGCTCTCACCAGAACCTGAAGACACATCCTCTGATGTCATCACCACAGAGAGGTACACTGGAGACATCAAAGAATCTGAAGAACAAATGTACAGTTTTAAAGTAACTTGAAAGTGAACTTTTTCAAAAGCCTTAATCTGAAACTCAACTTCTTTCCTGCTTTCCCCATGTCATAATTTAGCCTCATTTAGATGATATGCCTGAGAACGAGTGCAACTCAATGCGTACACTTTGTGCCATTGCGTTTGCTTAGTGAGCTTCTGTGTGACTCAGCCATTGTTCTTCCTGGGTGTCATTAAGGGAGCTGTGAGAGCAGGGCTGGGGACACGGCCTTTGTGTACGCTCTGTAGCCTTGGTAGCCGCACTGGTCTCAGCTAGTCTCCAGATCTATATGTGCCATATACATCTATATGTGTGCACTGGTTATGAAATATATAAGTAAACAAACGTTTTGTAGCAATTTGTGATTCATTAATGTGTTTCAGTTGGATAAGTCATTCATAGTTTACCAATACATCTCAGTTAGAATAAATCATTCATAATATACTGTGGCTTGCTATTACAAATGGCATTTTCCAGTATTATTATTATGTATCTTAACAGCATGGTGCTGTGTTGTTAAACAAAACATTTGTGTGTGTGTGTGTGTGTGTGTACACACCCATGCAGGAACCTGCTTCGTAAGGCCAACGAGCGCCTGCGTCAGGTGCTAAGTGACGTGCTGAAGACCACGGCTGCCGCTGAGGAGACCATCGGGCGCCACGTGGAGGGTCTTCTGGAGGCCTCCAACAGGGGGCATCCTGCGGCGCACAGGCCCACCTGGCAGAGGGGCGAGGCCTTCACTCCCTACAGCAGCCACTCCACAGGACCTGGAGGAGGTCAGTGCCGCAGACACCGGGAGAGAAAACAACTCCGAGTGTCATCTTGGAGCACTCGTGTAATTGTAGAAGAACTTTTATAGTAGTTCCGAACTCATTTGTACTGAAAGGCTGCCAGTTTGATCAAATGTACTGAAAAGGCATTAAAGACGACTGTCCCATACAGAGCCCCAGTCCTGATGTCCATTTCCAGTGTGAGTTAAACGGTATGACAGTAATTGTTTTAATTGGAATGTAGCAGTAGCGCTTACTGGCACAGCGGCTCATAAATTTTGCATGCCGGCCTCGCTCATCAGATTAAACGCAGTGACAGCAACTGTCAGTCTAACTACTAAAGGCCTGCTCATCAGACTCTATGTAAAGTTGAACACCAAGTGTCTATCAGCTCTCAAGTAATCAGACAAAGAATGCAAATACTGTGTATATATTTTTCCCTTTAAAAGTTTAAGTGGTGAAGGCTGGCTGTGATGGACACTGACTGATTTGAGGTCAGTGAGTTTAGTTGTTTAAAGCACTTGTTTCCATCCGCCTCCAGTAGGGCTGGTTAAGCATGTTACACTAGAGGACACCTTGAGGAGACTCGGCAACGCCTTTCCAAATGTCACTCGTTTCAAATATTGGCCTCATTAGACGGCTCCTAAACTATGCACTGACTGCGTCTTCCTCATGTCGAGATCTTGAGCGGGGAAGGTGTGGTGTGGTGTGCGTGCAGACCTGAGCCGCGTATTCCCTCCAGCTCAGCTTTAAGACGGCAAGCATGAGCCAGAATATTCCCAGAATGCACCTCTGCGTGTCTGCTTAGCTCTGTCCACAGATGCACGTTACGCGTCAGTGGTAAAAGCTCAGAGGCAGTGCGCATATTTCTGGAAGCGTTTTAGTTTGGGTGTTCTTGGGGGTGGAAGAAATAACACGGCATAGAAATTAATTGCTCTGTTGTGTTTCTGCCATCAGTGCTGAATGCACTTTGTGTTTGTGGTTTATGTTGGTGCTGCCCGACCAAACAGAGTTGCTTATTGTTATTGAGTACAGACGTCCCTCTGTAACAGGCCCACATGTGCTAAAGTTGGAAAAGAGCGAGTGAGAGAGGGAGGACGGACAGGGCAGAGTGCGTGTGTGTGTGTGTGTGTGTGTGTAAGGGAGAGAAAGAGACAGAGGGGCAAGAAGGGAGAGACAGAATGAGTAAGCGGTATTGAATGTCTCAGGGAGAATGACTGGTTCAGTTTGAATTAATAATGTTTGCAGTTGTATATCAATATTGATTCTACAGGACAGCGCCACTATTCACCACTATTAATGTGTTTGAAGCACATAGAAGGGCTGTGTACAGGGGAGAGAAATCTCATCTTAAACCAAATCTTAGACCATTCTGGATCAAGCTTTGACTGAACTGAAAATTAGGATTTTTATTGTTTGTCATCAAAAATATTCTAATTAAAATTATTTCATTTATGAATCTTTTTTATTTGCACATTATTTACTAGATGGGTCATCAGAGAGTTGCCATGGCAGCGAGATGGCGGCGGACGATGCGAGCGTGTGGTCGGGCGAGACGGAGGTGGACGAGGGCCTGGAGCTGTCCCAGCAGCTGCTGGAGGGCTCACTGGCCACCGGGGCGGCGCTGGAGAACCAGGAGTACCTCAACACCATCAGCACACGCCTGCAGGCCGCCGTGGAGAAGCTTCTGCTCGCCATCTCCGAGACCTCCAACCAGGTACGGCACGCCCGCCGAAACACACACACACACACACGACCGGGCTGGCCCTGGCACATTGCTGGCCCTGGCACATTGCTGGCCCAGATCTGGGATAAACACGGAGGTCTAGGTAGGGGGTTTATATTGGCAGGCTTTAACATGTTAACTTATGGGCCCGTTGTTGAGAGGGCCGACTGGATTCTCCACCACGTTCACACAGTGCTATGACTATGTGTGTGTAGCACACAACAACAGAAACAACATTATCGGGTGTGCTAGATATTGCAATGAGATTGCACTACTTGCACAAGGAAGCAGGTGTCAGTCCCAGTGTGACAAAAGATGAATACCTCTGGCCCATCCCTGAAACCACCACATCATAATTTACACTTTTGTGTAGTTTTACTTTTGTGTTCTACACTTAAACTCGGTAGTAAAAGAATAGTTCAGTGGTGTCCAGCATGCTGTTGAGACACATTGTCCAGTCCAGTCCAGACCTCCCCCCACCCCTCCAGTGGGCCGCGTCTGTCCCCGTGGAGACCGGCCATTGGAATGGTGTCTCTGTTCCGGAATGGGCGCACAATGGGCCAGCTCATTCCCTCTGGTTGCCCAGAGATACAGGCCCATTTGCATAAAGCTTTGTCCCGCTCCACCATTGATGATACAGCTGCCCTCGGCCATGTTCTCCTAACCCTCCCCCACCCTGCGTACAATTCTGTGTAATGGGGTTTGTTTACTGTGTGTGTGTGTGTGTGTGTGTGTGTGTGTGTGTGTTGTTGTTTTTGCTGTCTGTGTGTTTTGTGTTTGCTGTGTGTGTGTCTGTGTGTGTGTGTGTGTGCTGTGAGTGTGTTATCACGTTAGCTTAGTAGCTGAGGTTATGCAATCGGACATTTTGATTGCAAGCTCATTGATCAGCATGACTCTGAGGGAGACTAAGACACAGCTGCACACACAGCATGTGGTCACTTTGCCTCAGCTGCCTTTTGCATGAATTTGGCTACCACTTTCCCCAGAAGGGCTGAGGGGTTAGGGTTAGGGTCAGGGTTAGTGTTCAAACCACACACTCCCCTTTCATACCTCCAGCCTATAGATACATAAACACCGGCCGAGGTGTTCTTCTACCCCTGCCTATTGTTTATAATCGGCAATGGATTCCCCACATGATGTTTACATGGCCTACAACATATATAAAGATGTTATAGATTTCACTTATGCCACTCAGGGTTATTGAAGTGCTGTCAGGTAAGAGCTGTGAATGAGCTTGAAAAGTTAGCCCCTGGCAGAGTCAATTGACTTGTAGTGCCGGTTGCTTTGCTGTGGTTGTGGTTGATTTCTTGAAGATTTGCCAAAAAGGTTAATTATTTACGCTGCTCATTCTCAAGTGAGTCAGTTCAGGGTCAACTGTGAATAAGGGCTGATGTTGATGAGGGCCTCAGGAATCTTGCTGTCGCTTGGTGTCCATTCGGCGTAAAAGATCAAGAGGAGAAACCAGAGAACTAGAAAAAGTGTTGGTTGATCAATAACTTTCCACTATAAATCAGACTGTCAAATCTGTTGCTAAGTAAATAAATCAGATCTGGTAAGCGTGTTTTTAATGGAAATATGTGTTTGAGAGATAAAAGCAAAAAATACTCCTTTCTCTGTGAGACTAGGCTTCTCATAACAAAATGCTTAAATAATCCCTACAAATGTGGGGCATGGTTCCAGTTAGACAAGCTCCCAAGCATAAGGGTGTGTCGGTGAGCTGCATGAGCAGAGCTGTACCTGCCTCCTCTCCTGCAGGCTTTAGCTTGCTGGCTCCTCCCCTAGCTGCACATGTCCACAAACCAGGAAGTGGCAGCTCTCCCACAGCTGAGACTGCGACTCCGGCTCGACAGGGGGACGGACAGCTCAGCGCTACAGCCCTCCACTCTCAAACAGGGCTGCGTGTGTGTGTGTGTGTGTGTGTGTGGCTGTGTGTGTGTGTGGTGGGAGAAGAACAAGACGGGGGCCCACCGATAGGAACCAAAGTGCAGCAAAGTACAGAGGAGGACTTGTGTGCGAGTGCTCCAGAACTGGCACTGGAACTAAACGACTGGAGTAAACCCACTGAAGGAAGCAGGACAAGAGGATGAGGGCAGTGAGGACTTGTGATCCCTAACATAAACCCCCCCAACCCTTCCAAAACACACATTGCTTCCCCAGCCCAGCTGGCGTCTGTGTGGAGACTAGACTAAGACTCACCAACCCAGAGAGAAGAAGAAGAAGAAGAAGAAGAAGAAGAAGTAAAGTGGAAGAGGGGGATTAAAGAAGAGGCGGAGGCAGAGGAAGAGAGGAGGAAGGTGGTTGTGCTGTTTGTGTGTTGTGCTCTCTAACCCCCCAGCTTAGCCTCACCACAGGGGCGGTGGGGGCCCGTGCGGAGTAATTAATGAAGGCCTGAGCCCTCCCAGCGGAGCACTGTTGCCGTGGAAGCATGGAATTGGTAATGAGTTTTCAGCAGGATTCGCAGGGGCAGAGGGGGTGCTGAACTCAGGCTCCACTCACAGCAAGAGCAAGAGACAGAAAGAGATACAAGCAGAGAAAGAGAAAGAAGGAGATAGAGAGGGGGAACAAGTGGAAGAAGAGAGTCTGTCTGTGATTTACAGTCTCCCCTTTGAAAGCAACGGCCCTATTTTCCCCCTAAGGCTGCCGCTCTTTCAGACATGTCCTGATATGGATTGTATCGCAGGTTTGCAACTCTGAAGAGAGGAGTCGTGAGTTTCATTCATCCATCCATCCATCCATTCTTTCACTTTAAAGTATTTGTTGTTTGGCTGAACAGGATCCTCATGGTGTGTACTGGCCAGTGCTCTACCTCTCGCAGACCATGTGTCTGCCTGTGTTTACTAAAGGCTTAACCCACTGCTGGGCTCTAGAGACTGTTGCTTAGTTTTGCTATGTTGCCTCCCGTGTACAATAGTTCTGACAGAGCACCGTCATGGACGTTTGCATTTTCCAGTTGCGGGATTTAAGCCTGTTTCGTTGCGTGTCTGGGAGTCTTTGAGCCGCCATGGATTCCTTTCGAAACTACTGGAAGAACAGTGTGCTGGGGAATGGCTGGGTGGAGAGCCAGGAGGAGGACGTGTACGAGGTGGAATCGCGCGTGCCGCTGCCCCGGCCATTTCCCCTCACCAGCGTGCTCAATGAGAAGAACGCCGTGGTGGTGCAGACCCAGATCTCCCATGTCAACCACCGCGCCAATGGCCACCTCCTCAAAGTTGTCTCTAAGATCTCACTGCCCACTCCTCCTTACACAGTAAGTCCAGGACCAGGCTTGTGCGTGTGTGTGTGTGTGTGTGTGTGTGTGTGTGTGTGTACAACCCCAGGGACCATTGGACTGTGCTCTCCTACAGTGAGGTGTCAGACCCATGTTCACCGCTCAGAGGAGTTTTCAGTCACGTTGTCGTTTCCTTGTCAACCATGACCTTTGCTTGAGCAGATAAATGGGCTTCATAATAAAAGCCGGCGTGTGTGGGCTGTGAATAACTTTACAACAGTGATTAGCGATTAGAGTCACTAAATGTCAGCTCAGGTGGAATTTTAAGTGCAGTTTCACCTTGTCTAAATGCCATTTTTAGTCAGGTTTTTGCCCCTATGTAGCAGCCGTTTAGAGTGCACAGCTGGCAGGCAGGTACTGTATGAGCAGACACGATGTTTATGATTTCCTGGATCCAGCCTTTCTTAAAGCTCCTCACAACTTGACCCATTTCCAGTACACTGAGGCGATCTCCAGTGATTTCCCCATGCACCAGAGGAACAGATGAAGCTGGTTGACCCCCTGCTAACCCTTTTGTTGCGATGAACGGTTGCCCCCTTTTTGACCCCGATTGAGTACCAGTGAGGCCAGGTGTCCACTAACTCTCTGTCCTGCCCTTTCTGCCAGGTGTGTCTTTTAACTGCTTTTTTTTCCTCCCTAATCTTTGTATGCTTTTTTCTTGTTCTCTTCCTCCTTCTCCCCATCCCTACTTGTTTCCATTGCGCTCTCTTTCTCTTCCTCCCTCTCTCTCTCTCTCTCTCTCTCTCTCTCTCTCTCTCTCTCTCTCTCTCTCTCTCTCTCTCTTTCTCTCTTCCTCCCTCTCTCTCTCTTCCTCCCTCTCTCTCTGTCCCCCTCTCCCAGCTGGAGCATGCGCGTGTGACGCAGACGGAGCTGATGCGCGAGTCCTTCCGCCGCAACGAGGAGATGCAGGAGCTGCTGAGGCGGCAGGAGGAGCTGCAGGAGCAGCTTGGCGAGGAGGCGCGCGCCCGAGAGCAGCTGGCCCTGGAGCTCCACAGGGCAGAAGGTGTGTGTGTGTGTGTGTGTGTGTGTGTCAGTAGAAAAAGTCTCCTCCATCTCTCTTACTCTGTCTCTCTCTCTCTCTCTCTCTCACACACACACACACACACACACACACACACACACACACACACACAC
>JAGFZM010001286.1:21433-32744 GCA_017657215.1 Limnothrissa miodon
GTGTGTGGCGTGTGTGTGCGTGTTCAGATATGTAACCTGGAGGAGCAGCTGGAGCAGTTCCGGGAGGAGCTGGAGAACAAGAGTGAGGAGGTGCAGCAGCTCCACATGCAGCTGGAGATCCAGAGGAAGGAGCTGAGCAGCCAGGCGCTGGAGCTGGAGGCCAAGGCCCACCTGCTGGAGGTAAGACCCCTAAACTAACGCCCAACATCACCTCTCAGCACCCACTGCTCACAGAGGCCCACTGCTGTAGCTCCAACTGCCTCTGAAGCTATGAACCTTCTGGAAGCATGGTTGATAAGTCTTTAATCAGACAGTGTTTTTAAGTACAATTAAAGGTTAGGATTTTAATTACAGGTAATTATTGAGATCAGATCGGCCAATCCATCATGGTGTTAAGTTGTTGATGTCGATACTTTTACAAGGACTTCATAATCTGGAACATAGTATTTGAAAACTGTATTGTTTGTCAAGTGTAGAAAAAGTCAAGTCCTCATTTTGAGGCTGGTTTGGAGCTGAGTTTTAAGAATGAGACGTGTGGCATGTGACAACGTGTCTAACTCTTTAAGGTGATGGAGCAGAAGGATAGGGAGATAGCCCTGCTCACTGAGCAACTGGCTAAACTCCAGCACATGGATGCCACCCCTGACAACAAGGTAACGGCCTATACACACACACGCGGGCTAGCGCTGTGCCAGCCACAGCCCCTAGCGCATCAGCGTGTGTATAGCCTGTGCAATGCTCCATCCGTGAATGTGACTTTGACCTCCTCGTGCGTGAGACCCTCTGTGTAGCATAGGAACATCTCCTGACATCTTTCCCTTTCTGTGTGTGAAGCATTTTAGCACGTTAGCAGCTAAATGTGCGAGATGAGCAAGCAGCTTGTACATGCTGAAATGTTTGCACACAACAATGGCATGTCATTTGAAGCAACCCCACATCTCCATAGATCTAGACCTCATTTCATCCTTCATCAACCCAAAGATGTATCTAAATGTAAGTGAAAAGGCTGCTGAAGTGCATAGTGATTGGCTAGACATCAGCGGAATGGGGTCTAATGAGCTGTGTGTCCCGGTGTGTCCCCTTGCAGTTTCTGAATTGCCTTGTTTTGTTGTGGTCATTTGATGTGGGAATGGGCCAATGACCACATGGAATGAGGACAGAAAACCCTCCTCCTCCCGTCCTGCATTTCCCATCCCTAACCAGTGACCTGTGCGCTCTCTCACACACCTGACCTCAGACGCCCTCAGAACGCATTGTCAATGAAACAGAAATTCTGATCTACATTCAGCCCTAGAACCAAAATGAGTCCTGATGGTTAGCATTTCTCACAGAAGTGGCTGTAAACAATGAATTAAGTACAGTGACAGTCACAATAATCAGTTTGATGAGCATTTCTGAGATCAGGTCTGTGAGAGCCTTCTGTTTCAGGAAGGACCAGTGACTGTGCATTTAAATGGATTTTTTCAGTGGTAAAGTGTTGTGTGGTTTGCCTCTTTTTGTGCTGTCAGTGTCCTGTCTGGTTTCTAATAAAGATTAAACTTATTCCTGGTTGACAGACAGCTCTGTTGAAAGCCAGGTCTAAATTTAATCCTTCATCAGCCCATTATTCTGGGTTTATGGGTCATTCAGTGTTGAAGTGCAGTGAAAGTTTGGTTTGGTGTATTTCTTTGACTTTAAAAGTTGTGGACTGTTGTAAGTGGACAGTTCTAAGTGAATCCACCCATCCATTGACTGTAGTTGAGTCTGATGGTTCTTTTACCCCCTCACCTTCCCACTCCACCCACCATCTCCTTCAGGTGATGGATGAGCGCAGTGAGCAGGTGCAGGAGTTGGAGTCGCAGGTGGAGATCCTGCGCAGCGAGCAGGAACGCCTCAAGCGCAGCGGTGAGGAGGAGGTGGACCAGCTGCACGCCGTCATCGACAAGCTCCAGCAGGAGATCGCCAACATGGAGCACAAGCCGCTGCACGGCCTGCACGAGGAGGAGGAGGAGGAGGAGGAAGAGCTGCGCAAAGAGGAGCTGGACGAGATGAAGGTGCGCATGGATGAGGTGACGCAGGAGCTGGACACGCTGAAGGCTGAGCACCAGGACCTCCAGCAGCGCTACCACAGCCTGGCCGGGGTGGAGCAGGTCTCTGGGGAGCTCCAGGAGGCGCTGAGGGAGAAGGCCGCCGCCCTGGTGGTGGCCCAGGCGCAGGTGCAGGCGCTGGAGCAGAGCGCGGCGGCCCGGGTGGAGGTGCTGAGCCAGCGGGTGGAGGAGCTGGAGGCGTGTGTTGAAGAGAAGGACCTGGAGCTGGACGTGTGCCGGGCCAAGGTGGAGCGCGCGCAGACTGACGCCGCAGGCCTCCAACGCTGCGTTGCCGAGCTGGAGGACAAACTCAGGGAGAAGGTGGCCGCCATGCTGGTCAGCCAGGCCCAGCTCGGTGCCATCCAGGCCCAGACCAAAGACCTCCAGCGGGAGGCCAGCGCCGAAAACATGGCGGACCTGGGCGGACTAACCTCCCTGAGCCCCCTGTCAGACCTTGGGCCTCTGGGCTTCGGCACGGCCCAGTGGGCCACCAGCAGCCGAGCCCCAGCCCCCAGCGGCAAGGTGGGCCTGCTGACGGAGAAGCTGCGCGAGCTGGAGGTGGGCCTGTGCGGCATGCAGAAGGACCAGGAGCTCCAGAAGCAGCTGCTGTCCAGCTCTGAGGAGGAGGTGATGGAGTACGAGAGGCGGCTGGCTGTGCTCATGGACCTGCTGAACCAGATGAGGACAAAGCCCCCCCAGCAGAGGACATCGCTGTTGTCCCAGGTATCCTCCACTCAACGCTCTCTTCTATTTTTATCTCTTTCTAGAGCACTCAGCCTGGCCACGTCTTCATTTAGGAGCCCTAAAAACCTTCAGCTGGATATTGAGACCCAGATTGTATTTACAGTTTTTTATTTTATGAATAAAACATAATCTTCCTTCACATCTCCCTAAATAAATGAATAGATGAGTAGTCTGTCATGAATAAAACATGTTATCCAGTCTCTCCTAAAGTATGTATTTCTTCAAATAAATGAGTGTTGAATGTTTGGTCTGGCCACATTAGGCTGCAGGCAGCGAGGCTTCAGGCAGCGAGGCTTCAGCATCTGAGCTCCTCCAGGAGGCGCAGGAAGCGCAGGAGAGGGTCAGGGCTGCTGAGGAGGAGCTCAACAGCTTGAGGGAGCACAGTCACAAACTACAGCAGGAGCTCCAGGTAACACACTCACACACACACAACATGAAACAGATACCAGATGTAACATGGACCTACAGCTGTATGTGTAAAGGAGATTGAGAGTATATTGTAAACATTCTTTGTTTTGTGTGTTTTTATAGATCAAAGATTTAACAATAGCTCAACTGCAAGAGGACCTCAAGGAGGTACGTCAACCGATGAATTATTCTATATTTTTTTTCAGTTTCTTTTTTTTTATTATTTTAAAAATGTGAATTAGTATACAAATTTGATCAAGGAAAGCTACAGCAATTGAGTATTATCGTAGTAAATTAGTTTCAATCACAAAATCAAAATCACCCTTTGAGTGACCCTGTGATCGTGGCCCCAGGCAACAGAGGCCGGCGCTGCAGAGGACTCTGCTGTTGTGTCTGAGCTGCGGCAGGAGCTGGAGGAGGCCTGTGAGGAGTCTCGTGCCACCAAAGAGGAGCTGGGTCTCTACAAGGAGCGCAGCGACAAGCTACAGGAGGAGCTTCTGGTAAGGGAGCACCCAGCTCAGTCGAGTCGATGTGTCACAGCCTAGTAGCATTTGGCCTTTTAACCCGATCATTTGGTTATTTGCAGGCAAGAGAGATGACCATAGCGCAGCTAAAGGACAAACTCCACCGGGTAAGCAGCTGTGCAAGACTTTGGCCATGATTAGCCTGCTCCCGTTTGTTTTCATTAGTGCAGCGTCTAACGTTACCTTTATAACACAGGCCTCAGGTATGGATGGTGAGGGCTCGGCGTCAGCGCTGCTGCAGGAGCTGCAGGAGGTGCGTGAGGAGGCCTCCTCGGCCAAAGAGGAGCTGAGCAACTACCGCGAGCGCAGCGACAAGCTCCTGCAGGAGCTGCAGCTCAGGGACGCGTCCATCGGGGAGCTGCAGGAGGAGCTGCAGAGGCTTCAGAGCGCGCTGGCCCAGTCAGCAGCAGAGCAGCAGCAGCAGCAGCAACTGCAGCAGGCAACCAAAGCAGCCCAGCAGCAGCAGCAGGCACCCCCTTCTCAGCCCAAGAAGAAAGGGGCCAAACCAGACCACCATGGGGGCAGGAACAAGGGAGGCAGCGGTGGCGGAGGGAAGGACAAGCCCCCCCTCTCGAGGAAGAACTCTGGGGCCATGCAGCCGGAGAAGTCCCCCTCTCCATCACTGTCCTCCAGCAGCAGGAACGGTCAGGCACAGGGACCGGCCGTTTCTGTGAGTGTCGACGCGGCAACCCAGACGGACCTGCGGTCGACAGCTGCTGCGACAGCCGCAGTTGGAGCAGGAATCCCCCAGGCCTCAGAGGAAGTGGCGGAGGTGATCGGGGAGTACCAGGAGAAGATCGGCCAGATGCAGGAGCTCCACGCCGCCGAGATCATGGACATGGAGGCGCGGCACATCACAGAGAGCGACGGCCTCAGGAGGGACGTGCAGGCCCTGGAGGAGGAGTGCAAGGCCCTCAAGGCCATCATCGACAAGCTCCGCAGCTCCGAGGTAAACAACAAACACAGCCTTTCCCACTCGGCACAATCCCCTCACCCCTGACAAGAGACGCAGTCACTTGTTTGTCCTCCCCTTGGGATTCATTAGCATTGTTGGTGATTCCACCCATTTACTCTGCGTGACAAAGGAGCCATGCGTTACCCAAGGGGTGGTTGTGTGCCGGCCCCTTGACTGCAGTGGGATGAAGTGTACATCACTGTAGGTGCTGATTGCGTTTGGTGCAGTATGCTCAATGGCCTGAATTTTAATTGGCTGCATGTGCATGTGAGTGAGTCAGACTGCAGAGTCTGCTGACCCCCTCCCCTGCTTACTCCACTGGAAAAGTCTGCCATGTCACTGTAGACTGCGTAGGAAATGTCACTGTAGGATGCATAGAAAATGTGTGTCAATGTTGTGCTAGCCGGGTACATGTAGGCTACTTATCCCCTTGCACATGTGCCCCCACGAAACATAAGAGATAAAAGTGAACTTGACAGGATGGGTGAAAAATCATTTGAATTATGTTTGAGGTACTCTACCATTGCACTAGGTGGCACTTTTTGCCATCACCCCCAGACAGATATTTTATATAATGCAGATGTTTCCCATTTAAAATGCACATACTATTAGTAACTTATTCCACCTTTTAGGTTGTAAAGTTACTGCTTGTGACACTAGTTTTTCTCTTGTATTCGCAGGCAATGCCACCCAGACAGGAACATGGTCCTGGACCGCAGTTTAAAGATGGCTACACAAGTGGTAAGCATTCTCTGCATGTTCCCATCTGCCCCCTCCTGTGGAGTTATTTAGTACAGTAAGCCACATGGTGCCATTCATAGTTCATTTCACACACTTCAGCTGGGGAAACTTTAATTCATGCTTCAGTTGCCAACATGTTTTACTCCCCATCCAATGGAAACATCTCAATAATGAGCAGTGGCAGAACAATCCCTGCGTTTACATGAGACCTTTAATAATACCTTTAATACCTAATAATACCTAATTAAAACATTAATTTCGACTTTAAAACACCATGTAAATGATTATTCGGAATTAAACTTAATTCTGAATAAAGTGGGTGGTTTATTCCGATATTGAAGTGGATTTAACTAATTCCAGCTTTATTGCGATTAAACTAAATTCCGGTCGTTCAGCGCATGCTCGTTGCGTGATGTTCTGTTGTGATGATGCACTGAAAGATGCATAAATGGAGCAAATGTTGTTTAAAACTATTTTGTTTCGAAACTATTAGACCAACATTTAACTTTTGACATAGTTATAAAGATAAATGAAAAATCCGGTAGCCAGCGGTAGTGTGCTTTCTTCCGATAAACGTACGGGCCCTCTCTCCAATTAGAACCCTTGCCCGCTCCCAGAGTTCACTGGAATTAAATTAATCTGATTAAACATGTAAACCATGTAAACTTTTATTCTGAATCATTTTCCAAACTATTTAATTCTGAATAATTCATTCGGAATTAAAAAAAAAAAAAAAAAAAATGTAAACGGACCATTGTGAGGATGTTTGTCCTTTCAGTCACAACATGTGACGCACATTCCTTGACACACACACACACACCTACACACACACATGCATGCTCATGCTACTCACACAAGGGTACTCGAAAGACAGCCTTTTTGTGCTGGCATCTTTCCAAGGTGTTTTCCTGTAAGAAGAGAGTCTCAGGCAAAGGGGGCATGTAGGGATCTTGAGGACAGTAAGCACTGTGAACCCGCCCTGACCAATAGCATTGAACTGTGTGTTGTGCAGACAGCAGCTCAGACTGGAGCCAGCGCACCGGGCTGGAGCTGCAGCAGGAGTTCAGGACCACACCTGAAGGAGCCAGACGAGACGAGGCCGATGTTCTCCCCGACAGAATCAAGGTGAGCCGGGCTGCCACCCCTCCCTTACCCTTGTCTCAAACATGGCTGTGTGCTGTTGTCGTTGGAGCCATCGTGATCTTCATCCTCTTATGTGTCCTCTCAGAGTCTACTGCGTGAGGTGCACCAGGAGGGCATGCAGGTGCTGTCTCTGTCCGAGCTTCCCTGTGAGACGGGGGCGGAAGGTGCCGGAACAGCCCCTCACCCCCCCCTCCAAGGCTGGACCAAAGAAAGGGAGGCCCTGCTGGCCACGGTGGAGTCTCTCAAAGACCTCATTGCCAAGCTGCAGACGCACAAGGGAACCCAGGTGAGCACGGCTCCAATCTCGTCGCCATGGAAACACTGCACACGCACTAGTTATCCTCTTAACACAGCTGTATGCAAACTGACACAGTGGTGTGGATGCAGTAAGAAGTGACTCAAGACAAAACAGGTGCTACCTTGTTGTTTGTTTGAAATGTACACTATTCACGGTGTTGGTTTTCTAAACAGTTATTGTTTCTATGAATTGTGCCCAGTTTGACCTGTGTGTTTGCGTGTGCTTGTGTGTGCTTTCCTGTGCTTGCGTGTGTTTGTGTGTGTGTGTGTGTGCATGTGTTTGTTTGTGTGTGCTGCACCAGGCGGAGGGTGCAGCAGGCGACTGGCGTGGCGAGCTGCTGGGTGCAGTGCAACAGGTGTTCCGGCGCGAGCGGGACGTGCTCAAGAGCGCCCTCTACAGCCAGCTGGAGACGCTGGACACCAGCGACGCCGTCATTCACCTCAACCAGCTGGAGCGCAGGCTCAGCGAACAGGTTGGGGACTAGTTTATTTGCTTCAGTAAGAGTCTGTAGTGAAGGTCCTGCTGAATCTAAGCACCTAGAGACAAGACTCACAGTTAAAACCTAAAAAGTAAAACTGACTAAATGTTTTTTTTATAGAAGATACATGGTGTCTGGGTTTGATTTGTACTGTATTTGTGTAAAACACACCCACCATCTGTTCTACACAAAATGTGGGGATGTTTAGTAGGATATTTCGACTGCTTCCATGGCTTAGTGAAAGTGTGAAAGATAAGAGAATATTAAAACATGAATAAACGTAACCAGATAAGAGTAAGAGATTTGAAATAGGTGCTGGTCAGTGTCTGGTTGTTGTAAACGTGTGTGACTAGCGGAGTCTCTCTGCTCCCAGGACACTCAGCACAGAGAGGCCATGGCCGCACTGCACACGGCTGACAGGAGCAGCCTGCTGACGGAGGTGCGCCAACTCCGTTCCCAGATGGAGCATCTGCAGCTGGACGCCGGCGTCAGGGAGATCACGTCTCCATGGCAACCTGCGCCGCAGCCGCAGCAACAGGAGCAGCTGCAGCAACAGGATGTACCCATCAGTGGTAGGAGATCTTGTTTTCCATTAGTACGAGCCTCAGCCATTTCCTTCAGGCCTCTTGTCACAATTTATATCAATTATTCTGCCCTGTACCATGGATCACTGGCTGTTAATTAAGCACTCGAAATATACACTCCATCCTATGTAGTATATTGGCCACTAGATTATTCCTTTGTTATTATGCCTTTATTATTGAGCCCTGACGGCTAGACTCATCCTCATCACTGCCTGCTTGGGTTGCATCTAGGCGTGGCGTCCGGTCCTCTGGAGCCAGAGGCTGAGCGGCCAGAGACACAGGCTGGGGCGGCCAGCGCTCGGGACCAGCAGGCTTTGCGTGCGGAGCGACAGCTCCTGGACGAGATCAAGAGCGAGCTGGCCCAGACCAAGCTGGAGCTGGAGACCACGCTCAAGACCCAGCACAAACACCTGAAAGAGCTGGACACGCTACGGTACAACACAGCACAGCACAGCACAGCACAGCACAGCACAGACACGATCATGAACAGCACGAATAGGGACCCGTGCCTTAGTTGCAGATGTAAGCAGGTAGCTGCAAGAGGCTGATGAAATGGGATGACTTTACAACAGCTCCCCTGAAGCTCCAAAGGCTTACTGCTCATATACTGCACATACAACTAGAACACGCTGCTCATACGTAGCATGGTTTCTTCAGTGAGAAATCTGTTTTTAAATAACCCTTCTTTCACTAAAAATATACATATATTTCCTCTTGCTGAATGGTTGCCAAGTAACACAGTAGAACTGATACTCCACACCTGTAGAGTTTTGCAACACAGATATTGTGGAGCACACACACACACACACACACTCACACACACACATGTGCCTGCGGAGTGGTGTTGTGGTGTGAGCGCTGCCCTGTGCTGCCTGCAGGGCTGAGCTGGGCCAGAAGGCTGGCGAGGTGCACTCTCTGACGGAGCGTGTGGCAGGGGAGCAGCGGGCGGCGCGGGAGCTGCAGTGGGCCCTGGAGAAGGAGCAGTGCAAGGCCCACAGGAGGGAGGAGGGCGAGAGAGAGGAGGTGGAGGTAAGGCCCCACAGCACTCAGGCTTTGACGAGCCCCACAGAGGGTGCCACTGCTTGACCTACTTCACCACCCCAAGATCCAAAGAGCTCTCGTTAGGTTGGAGGAGGCCCGGGGTACACTGCACACAAATATACTTTTTGGACCCTGGTTAATGCAATGCAATTAGTATTATATTGCCAGTTCTGTGATCGGAAATAAATGTGTCCAGTCAATTCTGTCTACACATCTATCACATGGGATTTGGGATTTCATTTGTGTACCCAGCATCCCCTTGCTCACCCCCCTCCTCACTGTGTGTGTGTGTGTGTGTGTGTGTGTGTGTCAGGACCTCCGTCTGGCGCTGTCGGAGCAGCAGGCGCTGGCCTCTGAGCTGGGCTCCGCCCTGGAGGAGGAGAGGCAACTGTGCTCGCGGCTCAAGGCCCAGGCCCAGGAGCAGCAACGGCAGCACCACACCCAGATGGCCCAGCAACACAGCACAGCCAAGGAGCTGCAGGTCAGCACACACACACACACACACACACACACACAGTGTGCTACAGAATGAGTGAATGGTTGTGTAAGTGGATGGATGGCAATCCAGTGTGCTTTACTGTATAATAGTGCATTTCTATTGCCTGTCGATGCCTGTAGATGCGGGGTCCATATGGAACTATGTTTTGCTTGGCCCCGTGCAGGTGCAGCTGGAGAGTCAGCAGGCGCGGGCGCAGGAGCTGCAGAGTGCTCTGGAGCGGGAGAGGGAGCTCGGCGCCCAGCTCAGGCAGAGAGCAGCCACAGCCACCACCACCGCCGCCGCAAGTCCGCCCCAAAGCAGCGCAGCCACGCCAGACGGAGAGGAGCCCACCGGCATGGCCCAGGCTGAGGATGGCTGCAGTCAGGTGAGGAACGCTTGGAGCCTGTGCTGACCTCCGACCCTGATGAGAAGGTCACAGGGTGTTCTTTAAGGTGCTCTTTTGCGTATCTTAGAAATTGTGTTATGGACTTGATAGGAGACATGTAACACATGCTAAGAAGGTATGCCAAAATATTGGATGCAGCGTGTTGACGTTTATTTAAGAAGCTTATGGAGAGTGTGAGCATTTAGTTTTTTGTCAGGGTGTTCACTAAAGCCACATGAAAACAAATGAGTTTTGCATGAAGTCTCTTGTCATCAGTCATAACTGATGTGAAGTTGGACTAACTTGATTTATGTATGTATGATTGATTGATTGATTGATTGATTGATTGAATAACTACTAACACATTGATTACTAACCTGCCTGACGCCTACCTGTGTGTGTGTGTGTGTGCGTGTGTGTGTGTCAGGTGGAGGATGCGGTGAGCTCCATGGAGGCGCTGCTGCAGTCAGTGCAGGCGGAGCTGGAGCAGAAGCAGGCGCGGGTGGTGCAGCTGCTGGGGGAGCTGGAGGCGCAGCGCGTGGAGGCGCTGCAGCAGGGCCGCGGCTGGGAGCAGGAGCGCTCGGCCATGGAGGCGCGCGGCGCCCAGGAGCAGCGGGCGCTGGAGGAGGCGCGGGGGCAGCTGGAGCGGCTGCAGCAGAGGCTGGAGGAGGCGCTGGCGCGGCTGGAGGGGGAGCGGGAGCGCACACACACACTGGAGAGGGAGAAGAACCTCCTGCAGGAGAGGGTGGCCCAGCTCAGCCAATCGGTGGCAGGACGAGAGGCCATGTCCCCGCCCACTGAGCAGATGGTAGGGATGATGTGTTTTCAACATTTTGATTGTCTGTGTACATGTATGATCTGGGTAACATTTTCTTGTCTTTTCGAGCCATGTTTGATAGTTGATGTTCACACAGTAAATAAGATCAAGGGGGGAGCTGCATTCAAAGGGCAAACATCACTCATTCTATGGTCAGAACAGTAGCTACTGAACTCAGAAATGCACCAGCCAAGTTCCCATCATTCCACTGTGTGTCTAATAGTAGCCCTATAGGGCTTCAATGGCTCATACAATAAAGGTCAAACGACTCAACTGTGTGATGCGGTGTGAACACAGAACTCCGTAGTGTTGGAGATGCTCATGTTGTGTTGTGTTGTGGCGCTGACTCAGGCCCTGTGGCGGGAGGATGGCGAGGGGGGCGACCGCACCCGGGACTGGGTGCTGCAGCAGAAGAGTGGCAACGGCCTCACCATCCACTCCAGCACGCCCTCGCTGCTCGAGCATGTCGCCGTGGCAACCGACGCCAACCTGGGTGGTGGCGGCGGCGGCAGCAGCCTGGACAGGGTGGTGCAGAGGCTCCAGCTCATCGCCTCCAAGATCAAGAGCATGACCAGCAGCGCCACCAGCAGGTAATACACAGGACACACACACACACACACACACACACACACACACACACACACACACA
>JAGFZM010001286.1:33144-52896 GCA_017657215.1 Limnothrissa miodon
TAAATCTACTGTAAGCCAGGCTATTTAGTCTCTGTTGCTGAGTGCACTGTGAGCCTGTTGTGATTGTCCCGTGTGGGCCTCTGTAGTCGAGCAGGAAGGGTGCGGAGCCTCAGGAGCTGGCGGTGCTGAGCGTGGAGCGGGAGGCCTGGGGGCGGGAGCGCGCCCGTCTGGAGAAGAGCCTGCGGCAGGCCGAGGCGGAGCTCACGCGCCTCAGAGGAGACCTGCGCAACGACGCGCTTAGAGACATGAGTGGGCCCGACGCGGACAACATAGCACTCAAGGTTAATATACACACACACACACACACACACATCCCATCTCTTAGGCTCTGTCGGGGGTCGTGATTCCAGTTGTCTCATTACATCTGTTATTCAATATTTATTAGCCTATGGTGCTGTGTGGTGTGACTATTAAGATCATCTTATTAGAAGAATGTAGCAGAACAAATCATACTGTGATTCACTCCATTTGAACATGTTTGTGACAAAACTCAAGGCTATTTAAAGTGGACAAAGGATTCCAGTTTTCTCCAAATCTTTTGGAGAAACCTATTCTAATGCTCCATGTTTGATATAAATGCAGCTTTTATGTCAAACATAGAGCATATTAACCACAATCTATTTGCCAAAACTCTTCTGGTTATGTCTTAACTTGTGTAAATATGAACTTGTGTAACGTTTTTGTAAAAGCTACTTTTCATTAACATTTGTCCCTGTGGCACACTGCCCCCTAATGACAGCAAAGAGACTAGGACCTCAACACAGAGAATTAGTCAATAGGCTATTCTGTGCAATAATATTGTGCAGCAAATTTCTACAAATCAAACAGCTCAGATTTGTTGTTGAATCCATTGCTTTGGCTGTATTATAATTACTGGCATGTGTTTTAATTGGGTCGGGGCTCATTAGCCTTTATGGGTTGGGACAGGCTCAGGCATGGGCTTGGGCCTAGGGTAGAGTCAGCCCTTTTTTTAGCCTGCTGTCACACACACACACACACACACACACACACACACACACACATACATTGATGACGCCAGCATTCTATCCCAAAGGGATGCACAAACGAATACTCACATACAAACACCTGCCTTGACAGATGAGCTACCTTGTTGCTGACAAGGCCATTATTATAACACACACACACACACACACACACAAACTGGATTCATGACATGATCATGACATGACATGATCATAGGGTCCCACAAGTATAACTACATGCATACACTGCAAGTGTCTAAGCGTATTAATGAACCTGCCCCCTTTCTCAGCGCATGTACGGAAGGTATCTGCGTGCCGAGAGCTTCCGGAAGGCGCTGATCTACCAGAAGAAATACCTGCTGCTGCTGCTGGGTGGCTTCCAGGAGTGTGAGGAGGCCACGCTGGCCCTGATCGCCCGCATGGGTGGCCACCCGTCGCCCGCATGCCTGGAGGCCATCACCCAGCGCCGCCGCGGCTTCACCCGCTTCCGCTCCGCCGTCAGGGTCTCCATCGCCCTCTCCAGGTACACAGGGGGACTAACGGCCACTGGCCTACTTCCAGCTTTTGGGTTGTGTTATCTGAAGGGAAAATATATGTGTCAAATGTCTTATGTGCAGAATTGCCATTGTTCAATGAAATGTTAAGTGTTCTCTGCTGATGGGACAGAATTGACGTGTGACTTTGCTGGCTGTGTGTGTGTAGGATGCGTTTCCTGGTGAAGCGATGGCAGAAGGCCACTGGCACTGGCTCTGGCACCTCACCCTGCGTCAACCGAAACGGTCTGAGCCAGATTACAGGTCAGTGAAGTCAAGAATTTCACCCCAGAACTGTCATTAGTTAACCAAAGAAACTAGAGCAGCCTATATTTAGGGGAATAATGGACTGCGGAAGCAAGTGCCTCTCTGCCTTTGAGCATCATTTGCTCCTGGCCCGTCCATTATTGCCATATTGAGTTGGGGTAGTCTACACGGGCGGCACTAGACTGGCTGGACTCAGAGAGCCTTTGAGAGGACGTCAGTTAGGCTAATCCTTTGAGTGTCCCAGTGGGACCCCCACTCACCCAGTCCTTTCTATGGCCCAGGTGGGGAGGGGAGGCACGAGTCTCCGTTCCTGCACCCAGGCAGTGTGGAGGTGTTCGGGGATCGGCGTGGCGGCGGCGTTGGTGGCGGCAGCAGGGGCAGGACCGGCCGGGATTCCCCCCGCTCAACCCTCTCGGCCCAGCACAGGTGTGTGTGGAGTCCCAAATACAGAAGGTTCTGGATGTTTGTTGGTCAGGCGTGTGTGTGTGTGTGTGTGTGAACTTTACTGTGTGTAATTGCTGTATAATGCTTTGTGCAGGTACCATAGTATGGCAGGGGAACCAGGTGGAGGGACCCCATGCTCTCATCTGCTGAACTACGACCCTGACCGCGCACTCACTGACTACATCGCCAGACTAGAGGCACTGCAGAGGAGGCTGGGCAGTGTGCAGTCAGGTACACACGTTGTCTCTGTGTGTGTGTGTGTGTGTGTGTGTGTTTTGTGAAGTACATTTCATTTGTTCAGAATTGAATTTTGTGTTGTCCAAAGCTATTGAAGTCAATACCGTATATTTCCCAAGATGGAGTAGCTTGGGAGTGTATAAATAGTGTATAAATGTACCAAAGCCCTGAGAACATGAAGCCAAACATCCTTTGAATTATTATGAATCCCCAGTTCTTCAGCCTCATAACCATCGAACAGAGGCTGTTGAATAGCAGGCTCGCTCTCTCATATTCCCATGAACATCACTGAGTATCACAGAAAATGTACAAAATAGACATGGTCCTGCTTAATACACAAATACGCGTCACATGGTCATAGGTGATTGTTATTCATTGTAGTTACACTGCTTGGAGCACAATGCTTTTGTGAAACACATCCCATTCTATTCTCTTTGTCTTCCATGCATATGAAACATTTGAGGCCTTCCATGATATCCTGCGAAAATGTTTTGGCAGAATTGTGCGGACCGGTAATGCATTAGTTAATTAATCAGAGTTTGTATTTCATTTATTTTATTCTATGATTGTTTTCCAGGGTCCTCTTCATACGCTCAATTGCACTATGGAGTAAGAAGATAACTCTTGACTTCTACGTTTGAACTGGCTTGAAAAACACAAACTACTCAGTTGCCTTTTCTTGTGCTGAGCTGCTGTGCTTTTGTACTCATGATGCTGACGCTATTAAATGTAAAACTCTGTGGGACCAAAACCATCCTTGTTTTCCATCTGTACACCTGACCAGGGGGTCACCAGCACCAGAAATCGCTTCTTCATGTATGTACATTAGTCTGCTTATTATTATTATTATTATTATTATTATTATTGTTACTCTTATTGTTATTGTTATAATTATTATTATCTGTTGTGGATGAATTACAATCATGTTTCCTAAATGTATATTTGTGGAATGCTAATTTAAGACAACCCATTTAATTTATCTACTGTGCAATGTATGTACGGTGTGGGCGGGAGATTGTACACACACTTAGGGAATGTTGGGCTTTACTCCGAGATGGCTGCTAATCAAAACACTACACTGTGGTTTGCCAGCACGGTTTCTTCAGACAGACTACAGAGGACATTTGTAGTAGAGGACATATTTTTGTAAAGGGTAGGAGCTTTGAATTTTATGGGTATTTTGTCAACATTGAAATAAAGATTAATATAATATTTCAAACCTGATTTTCTTGGTGTGATTCTTCTGTTATTGTTATCTAATGTCATACTCTAATCCCTTTTCATTCAGTTGGATGGACTGTATGATAAGTGTGACATTATCTATAAGGCATATTAGCTATTATTTATTATTTAAAGAATAGATGAATGTTTCCAATAAATGAGTCAAGTCTGTAATAGAAAACATATTTTGTTTATGTGCACATCCCTTAAATTCTTGTTTCAAAAATCAATACAGTGAAGAGCTCCTATTTGTTTTGTATTGGACTGTCATTTTCTTGCCTGGTGCAAGTTAAAAAAAAAAAATTGACTAAAGCACTTCAACTGGCATTTCATGTTTCATCAGTGAAATAAACATATATGTTTTTCAATTCAACCTAAACCACTGCGTCAACAAGAGCATGTACATTCACCAGTGGACAAAAAAAAAACGGGTCTATCACAGCAAGCCTCCAATGAGAGGACATCATCTTCACTTCCCAAGACCACATCAGTCTGATTTAGTGGTCATCAGTATTCTTTAGTTTGGAAGTACAAAAATAAAACTGTACATTGCAACAAACCACATACAGGGCTACATAGTCATACACATATCCATACATACACACCACTGCAGGTTCATTAAGTGATGTCCAAATACACCATTCCACGCTGCAACATATTGTTGGTGTAGTTCTTTTGAATGTCTGCAGGGGGTAGTAGTGAGACTCAGTGCTTCCTCCGTGTGTATTTGATCATAGGGTTGGTCGGGGTGTGGATCATGGTGGTGTAGTTGACCGTGGGGAAGTATCCATCAACAAGCTCAAAGTCAAACAGCCGCAGCATGGTGGACCAGATGGTTTTGATTTGCACGTAAGCAAAGTTCTCCCCAATACAGCGGTGGCGTCCTGAAATAGGAGAAGAATTGTTTATTCACAACTTGAATTTTTAGATAAAGTAGGCCTACTGCCGTGGTCGTCCACAGAAGGGAGTTAAGTGTGGCTCTTTGAGCGTGTTTACCTGCTCCAAAGGGCACATAGGCAAACTTCTCCCCAGCTGCCGGATTTTCCTGAAGGTAGCGGTCCGGGTTAAACTCCATCCGCTCGTTCCAGGTGTCACGCAGGCGCTGGTTCACAGTGGGAGACACACACACTTGATGGCCAGCTGGGATGGTGTAGCCTGCAATGTTCTGAGAAGAAATAAGCAACACATGAGCACCAAAACAACAGTAACAGCACATACTGTATAAATGTAGGATGCCTTAACAGAGATGCTACTAAGACCACATTCTAAGATGCTTAACTGAGACGGACTGCCAGATAGTTCAACCAATCATGCAAGACCCTGATGACATCATCTCACCTGGGGTGCTCGTGCCATTCTCATCATGGTCATGATGGGTGGGCGGAGTCTAAGAGTCTCTTTCAAACACCGGTCCAACAGGTTCAAGTCCTTGAGCTACAGGAGCATAGCAGAGGGGCAATTAAAAGAGAAGACTTAGTACAATAAAACTAATGTGATATATGCTAAAACTCAAACATGTATTTATGTCCTTAAATACTGTATATTTTAATTCATAATATGGCAATTACTAATATATTTGTATATTTTTCTGGATTATCATGCACACACAATCATGATAGTAGGATTAGGCTGATGTGAGACACCTGGTCATACTGGAGAGGGGGAAGGTCTTCTCCACAAACGCTCTTCTGTTCCTGGTAGCAGCGCTCCTGAACCTCGTGGTCCCGGGCCAGGAAGAAGCCCATCCAGGCACTGGTGGTGGAGGAAGTGTGCTGGCCGGCCAGGAGAAGCCCGATCAGCATGCCAGCGATCTCATCGTTGTTTAAAGGGCGCCCATCTCTGAAGAGGACACATAGTTTGTATTTGAATCTAAATGACAGGTTCTGGTGGTACCAAATGTATGTCTGCCAGACAGGGATTGTAGCTGAAATCTTACTGTAGGTTAAATTTGTCAGACATAAGAGTACAAGAGCTCACTTGTAAGTAGAGTCGATGAGCGTCTGCAGTATGTCGTCTTCTTTGTCAGTGGCCTGCCTGCGCTTCTGGATCACCTTGTAGAAGATGTTTTTGATCTCCATGTGCGCCCTGTCTCTCCGTCTGTACAAAGCCAAAACGACTCAGCTGTTATACCACAGACATGCCGCCGTTAAGACGGAGCTACTCATTTCAGAGAAGGAGAATAGTGAACCTGAAGCTGGGCAGGGGGAGCCAGCCAGGGAGCAGCCAGGCAGCGTGGGTGAAGCCCCCGTCAAGGTCGGCGTAGAGCTGGGCCACCTTCTCATCCAGCATGCTGCGGATCTCTTTCCCATGCAGGCAGCGACTGGCTGTCAGGATAATGAGCTCAGACAGTGCATCAAACAGGTCTAAGGGGGGCGGAGAGGAGACAGAGAATGCCTTTGAGTTCAAAACCATATGCACCAGTTCATAGTGTATATTCACAAATATCACATGTCACTCGAAATCTGATTGGATGAAATTCTGCAATGTTTTCAAGCAAAAAAGGTGTTTCTTTCATGGTGAGGTTTGATATATTTATGATAGTTAGTGCCAATATTTGAGGACTACGTTATCACCACCATACATTCCACAATGGCAGGGAAGTTACACAGTAATGTGGAAACTGTGGCTTAGTTAACAAATATTACCTCGGTGATTACAGGCAGTGTACGAGACCTAAAAATAAGCATGGCACTCACTCTTTTAAATAAATTACTCTCACCACGTGCGGCTTAGACCTCTGCCTGAATTATGCAATGTGTCAGTCACATCAGGTCACTAAAATTATAAATCCACCGAGAGGAAGATCACGCTGTGCCACTTCAAACATGGTACCTCGAGCATTATCCATTTGACCTCAACCTACTTTTCTCTCCACTTTCACCCCATCGGGAAAAGTACTCCTTGGTCTCTTCCTCTATGACCTCCACATGCTGTTTGAAGTGGGCAATGTTAAGGCCAGTTTTCAGCATCTTCTTTTGCTCCAGAAATATCTATGGGGAAAGGACAAGTGAGTGATCAGATAGACAGTTCAATAGAAATTTCTAGATGGTATTCTGAAGAGCCAAAATATTTGGCCTTGCTCTTTCACATTAGAGCCTACAGAACTGTTTAGGTAATTGTAATAATATTTGTTTCCACATTAGGGAAATACTTACAGGGTTTGGTACATCATAGGCTACACCTTTGCCAAAGACAGGGGTGGTCAGTCTGGAATAGACGTCTTCTGCGTTGAGTTCTTCATTTTTGCTATTAAATAATAGGGTGGCAGCATCGCTTCCAAGCAAGTATGTGAATGTCTTGCCGACCATCGTAAAGCTGAATACGGGTCCATACTTTCGAGTTGAATACAACACACCACAGGCAGGAACGTTATCCGACTGACAATAGGCTAAAGCAGAATTCCAGCATTAAGCTATATGCAATTGTCTCACCTTTTCGTATGCATTCTCCAGAAATTCGATAGGACTTTTTCCAAAAGCAACTGCATGGCCAAGAAAGGGAATGCTCGATGGAATGTATGGGGGGTGATTCTACAAAAGATAGGAGGAATGCAGTGAAGACAACTCAAAACATTTGGTCAAGTCCGGTTCAAAAGGTACAGTGGCCTACTTACAGTGTCTTTATCCGGGGACGTCATCTGTTTGTACACCAGCTTGGAAAAATATCCCAACGTAAGAGTAAATACTGATGTTGCGAGAATCATTGAAGTAAAGTTGTTGTTCATCTTCTCCACGGCATTTTCTAACAGCAAACTGCTGACTTGAAATATATGAGTGGTCATTTTTGTGCGTCCTTTCTGGATTGCGCAGATAAATTGCTCGCAGTTTGTTTGCACTAGATCTGTAGGATCTGTAGATCTGTAATCCGCTTGGCCAAAGAAGTCTGACTTATCGTTCAAAGATTCTCATAATTTATCTGTAATTATTTAATTTCCATGCAAGACTGTGATGCTGGTCTCTTACTGTCTATATGCCGGTCGCTGTTTCAATTCGACTACCTGTAAATATGACTTTGTTCCAACCCCCGCCTGACCAGATACACCGGTCTATTGGCTGTTTTCATGCGTCAATCAAGTAACTCCATGTTCTGCGTCCAGACTCTAGTTGCTAATTGGTTATCGCTGGCTGAACTGATGTCTTGCTATATGATGTCATTTGCCATAGGTTCAGCACCACATTGGTTGACCCCAACTGTACCACCAATGAACCAACAAGACTGACCTCTAAATACTGACCATGGGTCCGTGTACAGCAAAAATGTGTTACAAATGTGTCAATTTTCATCAAATTTACTGTTGCTTGATATGTTTTGTATGAGTGCGCTTGGGGGTTTCTGTTCAGAAGTGGGTAAGTTCAAGAATAGCTTATTCTAAAAAAAAAATCGCCACAAGTGCAAGTTAGGCATGATAACTTTCTCTGTCTCTGAATGGCAAGCGGTGCCACCTAAGAGACAAGGCATCCCCTGGCGCGAATTGTTCTGAAACTTTTGTTTAAAATTTAGTATGTACTAGCTGACTTCATAAACCACACCTCAACAACAATGACAAAAGAAAATAACAATTTATCTTTTTTGCTGAGTAGTTCATTTTATTTCATTTTTGTTCTTTTCTGCATGACTTTTACCCTAATAGATTTGATAATTGGATGTACTAATATATTTGCAGCTTGACAGATCTGTATTTCTGACTGGATAATAATTGGGTAATTAAAATACAATAATGCAATTATTTATACATCTCAAGCCTGGAAATTTTTGTTCTTTTTAAGGACAAGTTGGAATAGTCTGATATTCGGTATGGAAGAGTTTGGAAACCACGGCATAGTGAAAAATGAATGGCTACTATGGTCTCCTGCCCTCTAGTGGGGAATTCTTGTTGGAGTTGTGAGGCCTTTCTCCAAACATACCAGCTCAGACTGTAACATGATGAACAAGAACTTTCAACAAGAACTTTTAAGAGAGAATTGTGAATTATGAGACTGTAAGGGCAGTGGGTACCGTATTCCAGCAGTTAAAAATAAACAGTTCTTGACAGTGCATACATTCTTTGTTTTATATAAAGCATCAAATTAACATTTAATTGTGGTCATGATAAATCAGAGATGACAAATCCCAGTCACATTTTCACAGCTGAAAATGTCCACATGGCGACAGTCTTCACAGACGAATAGCTTTGGCGTATATTTTAATGGCCTGCACTTGAGCAGAGAGACTATGAAATCCAGCTAAGACCAGGGCCCTCACTAACTGGTCTGCTATAACTGCAGGCTTTGCATCATGGTGAAAGACCTCCCTCCACAGGTTCAAAGCCACCATTATCTTTTCTTTGAGGGAGAGACTGTACAGAATAAGTTAAGAAAAAACTGTGTGTGAGTATCTTAAACAAGTAGCAATGGAAGTCTGAAGTTAATATAGTGTAATAACCTAATATATCATGCAAATCCCATAGGTTCTATAAAAAGTGATGTCTCCTGTCTTCAGACTATTTTAAAAAAGTTTACTTAAACATTGTGAATAAAATATGTGTCCCACCTTCTATTTTCTGGAGTCATTATTAACTCCGCGGGAACACGGAACCTCTCACAGAAATACTTAAAGTCCACCTCTGGAATATTATTTGCCACATATCGAAACATTTTTTTCAGCATATGCCCTGTGTTGGGAAAACATTCAAAAAGATTAAGGCATTCTATTTCTGTCAACACAAATGTTTAGTGGTAGTTCAGGAAACTTTCAAACTGCAATGGTTTGGATGGGATTAGTAGGTTTAAACCTACCATTCCATGTAAGCTCACAACTGAGGTAACACCCAACTGGGAATGCATGCTGTCCATCATAGGCCTCTTTAATAGGGCCCGTGAGAGGGTTACCCTCCAACTTTATCAGCTTCAGAGATTTCATCTGAGACAGATCAAGTGGAAGCTCCAGCAATAAGTTCCCTACAGACATTACAAATACATTGTGGGTGCAAATAGACCTGTAAGACAGCAATTCAGATATCTAGCCTATACATCAACAGAGATAACCAACAAAAATGTGTCTGTCCTAGGTTAGGCACTTGGCACTGTTTTTGGAACCTTGTAGGTCAATGAGCTGCAGGTGCTGTAGCGATGTGATGAACTGAGGTAGAGATGTTAGTAAATTATTGCTGGCTATGAGCTTGGTGAGATGCCTGAGGTCACCCAAAGCCTCTGGGATATACTGCACTTCATTGTCTGAAAAATCCAGCTCCCTGAGAATCCGGAGCTTGTCAAGAGTCTCTGGGAGTGAGGTAAACTATGGAAACATCCCAAACAAAGGTTATTAAAATGTTATATAATCAAGTCATGTTACATTTTTGCACATAAATTATTTGCATATGAATTGTTATAGATTATGCTCAAGAGTAAAACAAATTAATAACATTAAGAGTGTAAATAACATTAAAAAAATACACATTAGACTGACAATTTGTTGAATTACCTTCATGCCTTTTTTATTACTTATGAACAATTTCCGAAGTGATCTTATTTCACATATTGCTTCTGGAAATGAGGTAAACTGGTTGCTGGACAGATTGAGTTGTCTGAGTTCTTTCAGACATCTGATGTATGAGGAGATGTTGCTGATCAGATTTTCTGACAAATTCAGCACCTTCAAGGTTTTCAGAAAACACAAGTCAGGTGGGAGCTCCTTCAGCTGGTTGCTTTGCAGTAGTAAGCTCTGTATATTTTTAAGCCCAGTGATGCCCTCTGGGATGCATTGGAGGGCATTGCCACTTAGATCCAAGTGAGTAAGTCTGTCAAGCTGAAAAAGGCACTTTGGAAAAGAGGTGAGGCGGTTTTCACTAAGATTGAGATGCTGTAGTGTGCTCAGTTCACTAAGGTCTGGGGGAAGCTTTGATACGAAATTTCTGCTTAGGTTCAGATGCTGCAAAGACTGCATTGAATACAACTCAGAGGGAAACGCACGAAGATGGTTACAACTGAGATCCACACTAGTTAATCCACACAAACCTTGTCCATCAACAAGGAACTGAACTAGGAGATTCTCTGCACACCTCAACACAGACAGCTTTTTCAAAGTGCTGATTTCCTTTGGCAGGGTCTCAATCTGATTTCCACTGACTTGCAGTTCCTCAAGACAAGACAATGCTCCAATGGACCTGGGGAGCTTGGTAAGAAGATTCTGGTTCACGGAGAGATGAACGAGTTTGGAGCAAGTACTGATTTTGTCTGGTAATACTTTGATTTTGTTTCCACTGATTTTAAGAACTTTTAAATTGTCCAGTTTTTCCACATCATCTGGTATTACCGTCAGCTGGTTGCCAGACAAGTTTAAAACCTCTACATTGGAAAGGGTGAAAAGCTGTGAAGGTAAGGAGATCAACCTGTTGTCACGGAGAGACAGCTCTTGGAGATTTTTCATCTGTGCAATCTGCTGTGGTAAAGTGGCAATCCTGTTCCCTGACATGTTTAGTTGAATGAGATTTTGTAATTGGCACACACTACGTGGAAAGACAGTCATTCTGTTTTTCTCCAAATTTAATATTTTCAGGTTGACTAAATTTCCAAAAGATTCAGGCAGTGATCTCAAATGGTTGTCATTCAGGGAAACGGCCTCTAACATGGTTGCATTTCCAAATGTATGTGGCAGACTATCAAGATTGTTGTTACTAGCATGAAGCTGTAACATGTCATTCAGATTACATATACCTTCTGGAAGTGTCCCAATTTGATTGTCACTGGCATTGAGTGCTTTGAGGCTACTTAACATCTGCAGTGACGAAGGGAGTGATGTGAGTCTATTTCCATGCACATCTAGGATTTCCAAATTTGTCATGTTACTTATTTCTCTAGGGAGAATTTTAAGATCATTGTTAGCTACAGAAATGTATTTCACATCAGTGCCTTGCAATAATTTCACAGGGAAATGTTTTAGTCCCTTGCTCTCCAGAAGTAAAGAAGAGTTTTGATAGATCTTTGTTTGAAATAAGTCTTCAGTCATGTTTCTTTTTCCAGTCTTCCCTTGTTTTTCCTGCAATTAACACATTTCAAAGTTGTTGTTTTAAAAGTATGCCCACATAAAATATGTAGGTGTAGGCATATTTAATAGCATGATACAAGACACGTTAAAATGGACTAGCCCAAATTGTCCACACAACTCGGTCTCGCTAGCCCAGGAAACGGCACAGCTTTTACTTCCAGTGTATTTTAAAAGGCTACACGGCTCTATTGCTATATTTAACAAGATATAAATAACTTACGATAATCGATTTAGGTTTGCCTTGGAGCAGTTCTCGGCCTGTTAGTTATATTTCGTAAAAACATTTTCACACTAGACAACGTAACGTTTGTAATATGTAGCAGAGGGTGCTCTGTTACTATGGTTACATTTATAAATAGAACATGCTAGGTTAGGACAAAGGTGAAGGATAGGCCGAAGTGACACAAATGTGTCCAAATAGGCTGCAGGACATGGTCTGAACCTTTTTTATTTATTTATTTATTTTTAGCTGAAATGGTGATCAATGGCATAGAAGACAAGATTGCACGATTGTGTTTGTTCGATCGAGTTTTCTCAATGTCAGCAGACTTGATATTTTGTGAAATTAGTTAGGATACTTAATTAATTATTATATTAATTTATTATTACAGGTTTGTGAAAACTAGCCTACTGGTAGTGTAACAGATTGTAACTTTAAATGTACTACAGTAAAAGCCAGGACAGATTAGTGAGGAATATAAGTAATTTATTCAAACATACTTTGGTTCATGTAGTGTACACAGTATTTTACACAAAAATCACCAAAGATTATTCCTCTAATTTGTTGTTTAAGCAGAGCTTGGTTTTACTGATACATTCATTGCCACTGCGTATGTAGCCCTTATTACAGACACACGATTGAACACATGGGAGGTCACATTTTGTGTTGTTCAGACAAGTTTGTTGACATGCATTTCCACACTCTTCAAAATGGCTGTTTGCTGGGCACTCGGGATCAGCTGTAAATTAAAAACTAAATGATGATTCTGCACAATGAGAAAAATAACTTAAATGCATTAAAACAACTTGTTCACAAGCTTCCAAAAGATCCATTCAATATGTTTTGCTTTTGTTTTTTTTTCCAAACTGTATGTATCAACCTATAAGATTATAGTCACTCACCACAGCGTGCAAGGCGTCTCCAGTTGTGAACTTTGACTCCAGCCCGCTGGCAGGCATCTGTATAAACTTGTAGAATCTTACACAGGTAGTTCTCCAGTCCCCCACCTCTGCAGTGATCATACTTGCACATGTCAAAGAAGATACTGGGATCAATGAGAGAATGGCAATCACTAAACTGGAGATCCAGAATGGGCGTCATCACACCACAGAATACATCAGCTGCAACACGTTTGACAAAGCTGCACTCTTGACACTCGCCGGTGCACTGATCCTTGCAGTACTCCTCCCCGGCCAGGCCTGGCACCCTCCAGCTCCGACCCAGCTCACTGACACTTTTCACCACAGTGCCATTGCTCAGGGTAAGGTCGTCCTCTTTGTTCCCATTGAAATCGCCACACAGACCACAGACTCTTCCCATGAAGCTGCTGGGCATGGTCACTGCCACGTACTCTTGCCAGTCATACTGTATGGTCATCCCAAAATCCACCCACAACACCACGGACAGGCCACTCTGCATCATCTTGATTGTTCCCAGAGTGTTGGTGAAGGACATGGGCAGAACCCACGCCTCGCCATTGATCTGAAAGGGCCAGTTTAATAATATTAGGAGTTCAGCATTGCATTAGTCTTAATAGAAATGACCAGTTACAGATTATTAATCATTTTTTTGCAGATATTGTATGTGATTATAAAATATATTTTAGTACTTACATTTACTATGCCTATTTGGGAGCGAATCATTTGGATCTTGAAGCCATAGATATTGATGGAAACCTCACTGACTCCAGTAAGGTGCGAATTAGGAAGGGCCTTGTTTGTGATGGCAACCTCAAAGGGTGGATGGTGGTAGTCTACTTCACAGTTCTTAGTCATAGTGTAGGTGCAGTTGCCCATGAAGTTGTAGAAATAGCCATCAAATGTGCGGAAGTGAGGGTCTCCCATGGCCCAGCATGTTCCTGTCTGGGTGGGGAAAACCACAGGACCCGCAGAACTGTGCCCTAAACAGAGACATCCAATAAGACTTTTCAGGCCTTCAAAAGCAGTCACTTCACTTTAGCTATTTTTGACATTTGCAGACAGACAAATTATATGATCTCTGTCTTAATTGGTAAGCATGTTCCTCTGACACACACATGTACATTAAAAAACATGTAATGCATAAATCTCCTTACAGCTAAAATACATATGTGGCTCAGAATGCAAACACAATAGACAGGCAGAAATAGTTTTTTACCATTTGTTTTCTAAATGTGTACTGCCATTACCCCAAAAGTTATGTAGTGCACAGTAAAGTTCAAAATTCATTCTAACAATAATTGACCCTCTTACAGTATGACAGTGTTAAGAGAAGTTATTTCCATAACCATAGTATTACCATTTGTAAAGGGAAACAAAATATATTTCAGGACTTACCACAGAGGAGCAAAGTGGCAGTGATACAAACAATTGCCCTTATGTCCATGGCTTCAGGCTAAAAGAGAAAAGATTAGAGGAAAGTAAAACAATTAGAAGAAAAGTTGGTAGACCTCTTATATGAAAGCCAGTGGAGAAAAATTGAACATTTGTTTATATCTATACAGCTTTGGCAAATGTCTTTTGGAAGCAGCATTTTGGTTTGTGTCATAGTACAAAATATCCTATATAAGCAGTAAAGAGGTCTTAGGTCCAATGTTTTTTAGAATATAGAACAGTTTGATGTAGTCTAATTGTATCCAGTGAATAGAATGAAAAGGCCCTTACCTTGGCTTCATTGACAAGAGAAGTGATGGGCACTAGGGGAGTGGACCTTAAATGCTGTTGGAATTCCAGCTGGTAACCAATCAGCAATTTCCAAAACAGTTATCAAAGTGTAACAATAAAAAGATAACAATTTATTTATCTGAGATTACATTGTTAGCATGTATCCAGGTATAGAACCAGTACCAAAACTGTTCGAATGGTGACTCAGTTATGCCTTTTGTATCATAATCAAACCATTCATAATCACTGATATATCGAAGTTGGTGGAGTAATTTGGTTACTTGGCAACCTTGGTGTTCTTAGTTATAGAAATTCCAACTTATTATAGAATTTTTCCAGTGCAGCAACAATAGTTGGAGCCCCTTCCAGTTATGTTGTCCTATCCATAATATGCTGTCAATAAAAAGGGGGTCCCATAGATAGGAGACATGCATCTCTATTTTGCGATCCTATACCATAAAGAGTGAAAGTTCTGGGAATACAGTGTAATCACATAAGGCATTATTTAGACAACTACTTTAGCTACTTTATGCCAGCAATAATTTGATATCAGGATTGCTGTAATCCTTATAAACCTGTGAGGACTTTTATTCCATTACTGCCAATGTTTGAATGTCTCCAAGAAACCGTTGACATGGCGATAAGGAAATGTAAAACTGGAACTTATCTGATTAGCAATGGAGAGCCTAAGGTCAAGTGGCGTGGGACTACAGAAATAGGATATTTCCACTCTA
The DNA here is from genome assembly GCA_017657215.1 of Limnothrissa miodon. Lineage (NCBI taxonomy): Eukaryota > Metazoa > Chordata > Actinopteri > Clupeiformes > Clupeidae > Limnothrissa > Limnothrissa miodon. The sequence goes on from JAGFZM010001286.1 coordinate 48,448, forward strand.
TTCATCAATCAGATAAAGTGAATGAGTCAGGTGTCAAACACAACTAGCGCTCACTGGAAGGCACACACTTTTTGATAAGGTCCAGGCTGTAAGACACATTTAGCACAGCACATTTGATTGTTATTAAATTTGAAGTTACAATTTATTCCTGGAAAACAAAGTTGTGGAAAACACACCTTTAACTTGCATTATGCAAAAGGTGTTTTTTTTTAACATAGGAAAACCTCTACAATTTATTTAAGGGTCTACAGTAAGAATTCAATAAAAAAATTAAAATGTTATTCCCAATTTTCTAAAATACAGACGCACAAGACTGCAAGACTTGAGATTTAAAATGGTCAACTTTCTCCAAATAAAAAGTAGAAAATTCATTTGTGACCACCTGGCTTTTGGAGCAGCATCACATTGACTGACACGAGAATATACAAACAACAACACTGTCAGTTAGTGGATATATTATACATTTTAATAAAACAGACCATTAAATACACATATTTACATTCCGTGGAAAAATATTAAAATGAAAACTAGACATTTGTAATGAAAAACACTGAAATGACATGAATAGTAATTACTGGGGTAGTACATTCCAGAATTATTGTGTTCGGTAAACGTAAAAAATAATTATCTGACACAAAGCAAATAAGCAATCATTTTATAAAAAGTACAAACACACACACACACGCACACACCACACCACACATTTCAAGGCGCTGGGGTTTAACCGTAGGCATATTTGTCTGCAGAAACTCTGTCATTAGGAACGATCTGCCCACTCAACTTCATAAGCAGCTTCACTATAAGGCCAGCCTGGAACAATAAAAAAAAAGCATTAAAATTTTGCTTCAGAAATACAGCAAATTGTATTTGACCTTAGACAATAGTCATTATTGTCTCTGAACATAAAGACGTTGGGCGTGGAAGCCTGAAGCAGACAAATGTTTTGCATGTTTGCACTGAAACGGGAGCTAATCTCACTGGAGAGATTGCTGGAGAGATCCTACTGCCAACATACTGGGACAGACGTTTCCCAATGGCTCTCACCCAGCGCTGCATGGCAGCCAGCTCACCTGTTTGGTGTGCACAATGAAGTTCATCTTGTTCTGGACACTATGGATCTGGAAGTACTGGTCTGCCTGACCCAGCTGCCACATGAATGAGCCGTACTCCAGACTGATCAGCAGCACCTGAAAACCATCACCCAAACACCCAAATAAACACACAACACAAACAAACCATAAACAAGTAGACCTGGTAATACTTAGTAATCAGGCACTTACAATAAGTACTAGTACAGCAAATTTAAAAACACTCAGCTGGCAATTGTCACCCTTAGCACCCAAAGTAAAGAGGTAGATGAAAGCCATGTGGGCACCTTGGTCTCCATGTTCATGAGGTGCAGGCCCTTGGTGTTGACCCCCACGTAGACGCGGATGACCTTGTGGTTGCTGGAGCTGGCCTTGGTGAACACCTGCCCAGTGAAGAAGGCCGCCCCGTAGGTGGGGATGTCCCAGCAGTTCTGCAGGAAAAGGCGCTGCAGGTGGTGCATCTCCTTGCTCACGCCCTCGCTGGTGCTCAGACTCTACACACACACACAGACACACACACACACACACACACACACACAGGCAATGTCAATCACTATAACAACAACAAACTGTATCAAACGTTAATTAAAGCCGAGATGACAGACTGGTGTAGACTCAGTGCAGAGGGGACACTAGTGCTAGTTATCTTGCCTTATACTCGTGGAGAATTCGATTGGTCCAGTGGTGCGCTTTGCTCTTGACTTTAGATATGGGCACAATAGACTTGAGATTTTCCTCACTGCTCACAAGTACAGACAGAAACGAGAAACATTCACAACAACAATTATTTCTGAGTGTATTAAATATGGCTGTTATTATAACGCACAAACGTGCATGCTTGTGTCCACATGTACATATGCTTACTTGAGGAAGCCTTGTTTGTGCTTCTTGCTCTCGTAGTTGCCGTAGATGATCTGCAGGAGCAGGCTGGCCAGCGTGATGAGCTTGCTGTCTGGAGACGGGTAGAAGCCCTTCAGGAGGCAGTGTCTGGCCTCATCGAACAGGATGAGGATGGACAGAGGGTCCTCAACCTGCAAGCACACACCACATGCTAAAGACACACCCTCCACACGGGTGACAGACAAGAGTGACCCGGAGTGTAATTAGAGTCAAGACCTAGCAAGCAAGTCCTAAGAATGATCTTTAGACATGTGTGACTATTTTGTTTATATCCAGGGACACTACAGTACCAGTTTCCAGATGTAAGAAAGATGCTTTTACAAAAGGGTTGACAGCACCTGACTGCATGTCTACGTTGATGTTATACTGACTTTAACGTCTGTTTCACTTCTGGCTTTTTCATGCCTCAACATCAAATACAAATCAATATTACCCAGGTACCAAGTGGCTTTTCCATCAGACAGGGACGCAGACTGTACAGGTATGTATGTATGTATGTGTGTGTGTGTGTGTGTGTGTGTGTGTGTGTGTGCGCACACTACAGAAGACCGTCACACCTTCTTCTCGATATCGAGAGGCAGACGGACGTCTCTCCGGAGGAAGAGCTGTGGATGCTCCCTCTGTGGGTCCAGAACCGTCAAGTCTGTCACAATCTCGTTCCAGATGCGCAGGTGCTGCAGGGGCTTGTGGTACGGCTTCAGCTGCAGACCTGCGCAGACGGGAACATACACACTTGTCTGCCCCAGTCACAGACAAACATTACAGAATAAATTGGCACCACAGAAGGTGACCAGAAAAATCTTGTGTGTTGATGAAACAACCATTTAAGTAGATGATACACAGTGATAATGTAGAATATTAAAACAATCTACCAATGCTTGATTACATACTGTAGTCCTTACATCATGCATTTTGTGGTAAAACAAAAACAATAAATAAAAAAAGCACTAAAACAGGAGAGGAAAAAAAACAAACAAACAAACAAACCATCTACATCTGATTCTAATGTGATAGATAAAACATCCATCAACTATAAGGCAGTTTGGGCCTTGGAACTGCAGATGGCGCTGTTGCGCAAGTGGGTGGGACTCACTGAGGTTCTCGGAGCAGATCCAGATGGTGAAGTACTGCTGGGTGTCCTGGGAGAGGCGCATGCCCTCCATGATCTGCTGCACGGACGTGTTGTTGCCGTGCTTCAGCTCCACCGAGCGGTACGAGCCGTCCATACGGTAGATCCGCACCTTCTCATACTGGCACAATAAAGGCATGAGACAGCATGAGGGAGAGCGCAAGTGACACCGACCAGCACAATACCGATATTTTCCCAACAGCAACTGTGTGTGTGTTCACACACTCTGGCAGAAAAATCACAACAGCCTAAAAAAAATCAGATTTCCAAGATTCTCCAAGAACTGGACTAGGGAAAGTTAAGATCCTGAGACAACTTGAGAACCCTAAAGAGAACTTTGTGTTTTGTGTGTGTGTGGACAATAAGCTTCTTCTTGGCGGTTTTGAGCCTCTGGCTCTGAGGCCCATTGGTGCATGCTGCCCGAGTGACTGTGTAGAGGCGTGTGCCCACTGACCGGCTTGCTGTTGGCCTCCTGCAGGAGTTTGAGCGTCTCCTCCCAGTCGTTCTGCTTGTTCTCCTCGCAGAGCTGCAGTGGAGACCTCTTCTGCTGGTCCTCCATGTGCTGCACGTGGGGCAAAGACTCAGACTTAACAACACACGGGGACAACTTTACACACAACTTAACAAAAGGGACCCCAAAAAAACAGAAAAGTGAGGGTGGCAGAATGCAGGCATGCAGATAAATCCGCTAGATTTGCAGGAGCCGCTGTTGCAGTGGTACAACCACTGCACCTTTAAGTTAGCGTTCTAAGTGTCAAAGTGCAAATTTGTATTCCAAATTGTCAATGCAAAGTTATTGTAATTACAAACTGTATTGTGAAATCCTACCCTGTCTATCTCTGGGTGCTGAAGGAGCAGCTGCACGATCTCCTTATGTCCACCTCCAGCAGCAAAGTGCAGAGGCGAGCCGAGCTGGCCGTTCAGAAGGTTGGGATTACAGTTGCCCTTCTCCAGAAGCAGCTTGGTGGCGTCCACCTTACCATACCTGCGGAGGAACCCGGGTGATTCACGGACAATACATCGACATACACCACATTCTTTTAGTGAATAAAAAAAATATTTCTATCGAGTTAAAAGGTACCCATCCTTACATCGCAGTTCTACAATGTACTAGCCCTGGCCGTTCAAATGGTGGCCCCCTTATTGTGGAAGCTATTCATGCACGGTCTACATTGCTACAAGTGTTACTGTTGAATGTGTTTTCTACCAGCAGGCATAGTGGATGGGGGCCCAGTGGTCGCTGTCCAGCTGTTTGACAGAGTGGCCCCTGTCCAGCAGTTTGGACAACAGTTCAGTGTCACCCTCACAGGCGCTTCTGTGCAGGGGGAAGTC
>JAGFZM010001287.1:20545-40281 GCA_017657215.1 Limnothrissa miodon
CGCGAGGACATCGCCGACCGGCTTATCAGCTCCTCGCTGTTCCTGCGCTTCCTGTGCCCGGCCGTCATGTCGCCATCGCTCTTCAACCTCACGCAGGAGTACCCGGGCCCGCGGACCTCGCGCACGCTCACGCTCATCGCCAAGGTGGTGCAGAACCTGGCCAGCTTCTCCAAGTCAGTCACTAGGGTCCACTACCATTCGGGCCACGCCCTTCCCACTTCCCAATTCCCACTTCCCACTTCCTCCACCTATCCCCCACCCTCCACTCATACGCCCTGTCCTTCTCCAGGGATGGGAGTCCCAGTGCCTCCACCGTTGTCAGACATCATGGTGTATCTGGTGTCTTTGTCTGGACTCTATCCACACTACATCCAGTCTGTAGTCGACCTTTGTGTGTACTGTACCTCATCTTCACGGTTGGTAAGACCATGTCCAGGGGATCCTAAGTGTCCTGTCTTGAGAGAGAGCAACTGGTTAAGAATGAAAAATCATTTCCTGCAGTTACTTAGAGCATGTAGAATGACCTCAGATGTTCTGGTTAAATTTAGATGTTACACTGAGCGTCCAGGTTTTGTTTCAACAATAATTTCACGCCATTCACACTGCCATTCACAGGAGATTTCACACAATGCCTAATCAACCGGGAAGCCTTAGTAACATCACAGCTGTGGCAGTCACAAATGTTCCGGTTGTCGCAAACAAAGGTCAAGAAGCCGGAATAGCCACTCATAGACCAGCCGAGCACTAGACAAAACTATTTTTTGCTGTTTAAGCATATTTTTATATTGGTTATAGCGTGTTTTTCTGTCTTTTCATTTTTCCAGAAGTATTAATGTACCCGGTGCTTGAACAGTACACAATAGATTATATAACATGAACACATGGTCCTATCATGAGGACATTATGCTATGCCTATCCCAGGAGATTTCAAACCAGTTACATTACTCCACGGAGCGCTGTGTGGATTCGTGTGTGTTCTTAAATGTTCCCGCTGACACCGAAACAATAATGGATAGTGTTTGACGTTAATGGATTGCGTTGTCTAAATGCAGTAAATGGTAGAGTAGTAATTGCTCCATTACCGTCCTCAGCAGTCACTTTATTGTCTATGATCATTAAAAGCTCTCATTAGACACAATTTAGTTTTTTTTGCCTTTTGCTATCCTTTGCCTTCCTTTAATTTGTGGGCCACATTAAAAATGAAGCTTTAGACTCAATTATTCCTGTTAGGCGTTGTAGCTGAGCCTTGTTTATTTTGGGACATTGGCTTTTGCTGTTGTTGTTATTGTTGTTGTTGTTGTTGTTATTTTTCTTTACTGATTACCGGGCCCAGAACAATCCAGAGGATGTTTTGTTTTTTTATGGTTAAATGGAGCCTAGCAATGGGCCATTTGCTTCTAAATCTCGTCCTTTACAGCAGCATTAAAGTGTTATGTAACATCTCATTTAATCCATATGCTAAAATATGTCTGGAAACCAGGCAGCAGATTTAAACAGCCCAGGGGCCATAATTCATTTTTGACCTAGTTTTCCAGGATTCATTCATATACTGATCCATGAAGCACTTTGATTTTAGTGCGATGCTAAGCGTTCAGCGAGCTATTCTAACACATTCCATTTCACAGCATCATAAAATAGAAAGAACATCAACTGTGGCACAAAGTATAATTAAATATGCAAAACAGCAGTAGGCTCTGAATCATTAGAGTCAAGTGTCCATTTGCATGGAGATGTTTCATTGTCCTTTTTTCTCTCTGTGTCCATTCTGCCTCCTCCTCTCCTTTTTTCTCCTCCTCCTTTCCTCTCCTCTCCTCTCCTTTCCTCTCCTCACCTTTCCTCTCCTCTCCTCTCTTCCTCTTTCTCTCCACACCTCTCTTTTTCTCTGTCCGCTCTTTTCCATGTTGTCTTCCATGTTGTTCTCTGACGCATGGCTATCTCCCAACATGGACCCCATTCTCTATTCCTGTCATCTCTCTTTTCTTTTCTCTCTGTCTGTTCCTGTCTTTCTTTCTTTCTTTTCATTTCTCTCTCTCCATCTTCTCTCTAATCATTTTTCTCTGCCTCTCTCTGTCTTTCGTACTACACCTTTTCTCTCTCTCTCTCCATTTCTTCCTTTTCTGTCCATCTTCTTACGTCTTTTTCTCTGTCTCTCTCTTCCTCTCTTTCTCTCTTTCTCTCCCCTCTCTCCCTCTCTTCTCTGTCCTCCCCTCCCTCCTGGTTATGCCCCCTACCTACCCCTATCCCTCTTTCCTTTCCTTCCCTCCCACACTCTTCTCTCTGTATCCCCTTTTCCGCTCAGGTTTGGGGGTAAGGAGGACTACCTGTGCTTCATGAACGAGTTCCTTGAGATGGAGTGGGGTTCCATGCAACAGTTCCTCTATGAGATATCCAACGTGGACTGCGGCAGCAACGCCTGCCCCTTCGAAGGCTACATCGACCTGGGCAGGGAACTATCGGTGCTCCACAGCCTTCTCTGGGAGGTCATGGCTCAGCTCAGCAAGGTTTGGTTGACTGGAGACGTGTTAAAGACACACAGGGGTTTTCAGTGGGAGTGGGTGAGAGGTGGGATGATTGCAGTTGATTGTAGCGTAGATGAGAAGATGATTATAGCATAGATGGAAGGACGGAGGGTTGATTATTATAGTTGATATTATTGGAAAATCATAATTTTTCACACAAGGTAAATTTGCTACTCTTTTGTTCTTTGGTGATAATACACTGTAAAAAAACAAAAAGCTATGACAACTTAAAAATTCAAGGCAACCTGATTTTTGACATCAAACAACACAAAAACTAACATTTCTATGTTTTTAAAACTCTACAAATGTTAGTTTTTGTGTTGTGTAAACTCAGAAATTCTGTGCATCAAGTTGCCTTGAATTTTTAAGTTATAAGCTTTTTTTATATTTTAAGTTATTTTAATGAACATACTGTATGTCAATGGACTTCACACGCATATGCCTCTCAAGCAGCTTGTTGAAAATCAAAACAACTGTATTATTTCCCCGCTGTTTAAATCATTTTCAAAACAGGCTGTTTCTTAGTCATTTCCCATTATCATTTATAAGCATTAGGGACTCTACCTTTTCCACCTAGTCAGTCATGTAGTATCAGGGGTGTGAACATAATTGTGAACATAACAAGTCTGAATGACTCTGGATTTTTCCATCAGAGAAGCTACTAGAGCCCCATGTCAGCAGCTGGATTATGTAACAGGTTGTCATGGTGCCAGTTCATCATAGAATCTGGCAACGGAGGGTTCCAATTCTGTGTAACACTTAATGAGAAATGGCAGTAAAAATGCCAAATTACTTGCCACAGATTAAGGAGTTTAGGAGAAGATTACCCGTTTACTCCAACATCATGCACACGACTGTCAGACCTAATGAACAATTGATGAAATGAGCTGAGAGTGTTTACTGTGTCAGTGAAGGCACATATAGTTCTCACCTAAGGGCTGAGCCAGATAATGACAGGCTGGGAAAAGTAATTTGTTGTCCACTTCAATAAACATTTCACGGAACCACAACAATTCGACAATGACAACAGTTCATGACAGTCAATTGCTTGCATGATTTGATTAATGTACCCAAATCTGTACTCAGTATTATTGAGTACCCAAAAGTTGACCTCAATCAGCCAACTGCTGTGTGGCACCACGGAAACAAACAAAGACAGAGTGTGCTCACATATCCATTTTAATTTCAATGGAGTCACATCTGCACTGAATTGTCAGGATTCGTGACTGCAAGTACACAAATCTTACACTCGCTCTACAAAAGACTGGTAGTGTTTAGGGTTGCAAAATTCCGGGAATTTTCAAAGTTGGAAACTTTCCATGGGAATTAACGGGAATTTATGGGAATTTATGGGAATTAACGGGAATTAATTGGAAAAAAATGGGAATTATCTCAACTAAAGGTCAGGGACATAAAGACAGTTGGTAGAAAATAATATTTTAGCAGTCTTAGCTAAAACTATGAGATGTGATATGCATAAAGTTGAGTAGCCTATAATTTGCTATTCTTCAATCACAGGGGCATAACACACTTCTTAATGCAGGGCTATTGAGGCCGCACCTCCTATACGCATTGTGCATCCTCCCATCACATCTCAATGATTTCTAGAATTATGGACTGCTAAAGCAACCTTTATGAGCCACATACAGTCACTGATACAGACACGTGAGGCTACACATTTGAGGACTACAAACAGTCAAGCAAGTTATGATGATATAACTTAGATGATATTTGTTCTAAAATGTTAGATTTTAGCTAGCCCAATCAAAATATAGATTGCTAGCTCACTGGTAAGGTGTTAAAGGTAAGCTAGCTAGCACCTTTGTATTAAAGAAGTTAGCTTATCATGGTGCTAGATAGCACAAAATGTGCTGTTTCTTCTGCGTCCTGCTAAGCAGTATTACATAACCACACCTGATTTCATACATCATTTAAATGTTTTGATAGCCCTTTCCATTTGTTCAGTTTACAATCTACATATTTAACAGAAAAATTCTATATTTTTAATTTAATTGTATATTTTTTGCAAAAATGTCTTATGACAAAATATGTTGTTGGTATATATGAGTCATATGGTCTATGTTTCTTAAAATCATCCAAAATTTCCAGTTAATTCCCATAATTTCCACAAATTTCCATTTTTGAATATTTCTAAAATTCCCAAGCTAAAGTTTTCATGGAAAGTTTCCGGAAAGTTTCCAGAAATTTACCGGAAATTTTCCACCCCTTTGCAACCCTAGTAGTGTTGCATCCCGCCAAAAATGGCAGAGAGAATGCTCATCTGAGTTGCCGTGGAGGTGTTTCATTAAGGCAGGGATAAGCCAGGATCAGTTCTTTGTAATAAAGTGGTAAAACTGCCAATAATGACTCCTCCCCTTACAGAATTAGAATTAAGGTTAGCTTGTGGTAACATGCCACTATCGCCTACACTGACAAAAAAATACAAAAGTTAGTGTTCAGGCTGCCTAACTATTTTCAGTTGAGCAAACTTGAGATAATGAATTGTGAATCAGCATTCACTCATTCAACTCAATATCTGAAGTTTGGTCAAACTTAAAAAGTTAGGCAGCCCAGACACAAACTTTTAGTTGACACTAACTGTTGTGTGAAAGTGTGTGTTTTTTTTACAGTGTAGGGGCTAAGGGGTTGTTAGGTCTGGGGTTGGGGTTAGGGTTAGGGTTACAACTTACCCAGGGTTAGGAACTTACCCAGGCATGACACTTAACCACTTAATTCCTTTGTATGTCTAGAATAAGTGAAGAATGGCCAATAACGCTAAATGTCCCTACACTGTAAAAAACAAAAAGCTATGACAACTTAAAAATTCAAGGCAACTTGATGCACAGAAGTTTTGAGTTTACACAACACAAAAACTAACATTTGTAGGTTTTTAAGTAGGTAGAAATGTTTGTGTTGGATAAACTTAAAAATTCTGTGCATCAAGTTGACTTAAATTTTTAAGTTGTCTAGCTTTTTGTTTTTTTCTACAGTGTATTGCATTGCATGCTGTGCCTGCTGTGTGTCTAGGATGCAATCCTGAAGCTGGGGCCCTTACCCCGGCTCCTGAACGACATCAGCGTTGCCCTAAGGAACCCTCAGCTCCACCGCCAGGCCACTCAGCACCCAGACCAGAGGCCCCCAGACCGCTTGCTCTCGCGGCCCGGCTTCAACCACATGGTCTCCTCGGACTTCCAAAGCCTCATGATGAGAGACCTCAACAGGTAGATGGAGAGAATTGGCTGTGTATTTATTGCAGTATAACATAATACCCAAGTAAAAAACAGTCAAAAAACTTTCAATTACTTTGTAATCCAAAGATCTGTCACCGATAATTGTTAAGAAAAGATACCACCCACACCATGCAAGTTTCTTTCAGTATATTAATCCATTTCATACTGGTTTGGGTGGTTAAAGTTGTATTTTGTATGTTGTCCTTTTAGGATTTACAGTAACATGGCCTCAATGACTGCATAGATATAGATTTATTTGTACATGTAGATTTATACATACTACAGTCATTGACATTAACTTGACAGTGTCTAACTTGACTAGTGTCTGTCCTTCTTTCCCCAGCTCCATAGACATCTCTCGGCTGCCCTCCCCCTCCTCTGGGTTGGTGTCTGGGTTGCCTCACATGAGCATGGGCCCGTATGGGGAGCGAGACCACCGGGCCTCATCCAAGGACCTGTTCTACGTGACCCGGCCTCCGCTGGCCCGGTCCAGCCCAGCCTACTGCACCAGTAGCTCAGACATCACTGAGCCTGACCAGAAGGTGAGATTAGATTATACTTTAGATTAGATTTGATTAGATTAGATTACTGTACAGTAAACTTTATTGATATTGTGCAGAGCGTATACACAGATGCTGATCAGTGCTCCAAATGCAAATAAATTCAAGTCATTGGAAAAAAAAACTGGTTCAAGTTTGGGTTTAGCTTTAGGATTGGGTTTAGGTTTAAGAGCAATAGTGTTTTATAGTGTAATCTTGAGGTTAAAAAATAATCTGAAGAAAAGAAATATCAGAAAAAAGAGTACTTCTATTATTTTCACATGGCTGTGATTACAAATTACTTTTGATTCTCTGTAAGACAAGCAGCAAATGTCTCCTTGGTCTTTATGAAGCTTACAGGAGGTCCCTAAATTGTCCTTGTGTTTCTGCATCACAAATGATTCTGTGCCTCACAAACCTTTTACAATTTGAAAGCTCAAATTATGAAAGCACCATGCCTGGAGAGCTTCTCAAGGGAAATCACACTGTTATGTTAACACAATCAGAGCATTTTAAAAAGAAATAGGTGACACCAAGAAAGTAATTTTTATGGTAAATCTATGACCTATAGGACCAATTTGGGTGGTTATGTGGAAATAAGGATGATCACAGTTGCCATGGGAAAGTTATGTAACAACTTAGTGTTCTGTTAAAAAAAAGCCCAAGGTTAATAAAATGGTTCATCATTACTTCCCCCAGACAGAGAGGATGCAATACACTTTAATAGCAGCTCAAAAGCACTAAGGTGATGAAAGCAGAGGTCTCCTGTGGAGTGTGTGTGTGTATGTTTGGTGTGTGTGTGAGAGAGAGAGTGTGTGTGTGTGTGTGTGTGTGTGTGTGAAAAGGACTAAGGTGATGAGAGCAGAAGTCTCCTGTGGTGTGTGGGGGTGTGTGTGGGTGTGTGTGTGTGTGTTTGTGTGTGAAAAGGACCAAGGTGATGAGAACAAAGGCCTCCTGAGTGTCAAAGTGTTCAGTCATAGTCATCAGACAGGCATATAAGGACATCTAACCTGATCTGTGGGCGTAACTGTGAACCCCACTGCTCATCATGTGACACACGGGGTCACATGACGGGTCATCCATTAACATAATTAGCATAGTGGATGTGTGAGATTGGGCTTAAATGGGTCACTATGACTTGATGTTTGTTTTTTGTGTGTCAGATCCTCTGTGTGAACATTAGTGTGTGTGTGTGTGTGTGTGTGTTGCTCTCGTGTGTATCAGGTCCTGAGTGTGAACAAGAGTGTGTGTTTATTTGTTTTCCTCTTTATCAGGTCTTAAAGCCACTATGTGTAGGATTTATCTTCAATTTATCTTCGTCTTTTATTAAAAATGCATTTTTTATTTTAAAAATATAATGTAAAACGATGGTAATTACCTCCAAGAATAAATTGTAGTGTTCCCGTAAACTTGGTAATTTCCATTTATATATAGATGTGGCTGGGTACCAAATGAGAATATCCATTTTGCGCCGCCATTTTCAAAATGAGTACCATTGGAATGAGGACCGTAGGAAGGGAAGGGCTAATTCATTTTATTCAAACGTGTGCAGTATACCACTTCGCCGAGAGATGGGAGAAATTCTCATACGCAAAAAATAAAACGTACACATAGTGGGTTTAAGTGTGGACAAAATTGTGTGTATTTGCTCTCGTGTATATCAGGTCCTCAGTTTGAGCAAGAATGTGTGTATTTGTGTATTTGTGTGTGTGTGTGTGTGTGTGTTTACTGTGTATCAGGTCCTCAGTTTGAGCAAGAGTGTGTGTGTTTGTGTGTGTGTATTTGTTTACTTTGTATCAGGTCCTCAGTTTGAGCAAGAGTGTGTGTATTTGTGTGTGTGTTTGTATCCTGTGTCTCAGATCTTAAGTCTGAACCAGAGTGTCTGTATTTGTGTGTGTGTGTTTGTTTCCTGTGTCTTAGGTCCTGAGTGTGAACAAGAGCGTCTCCATGATGGACCTGCAGGACTCGCGCATGAACAGCATCTCCAACCTTCACTCTGGGGACATGCTGAACTCGTCCCAGGCTTCGCTCGCTGGCCTGGGCAGTTTCGGGGTGCTGCGGGGAGGCGGGCGCACGTCCGCCGGCTCGGGGGCGTCGAGCATGTCGGGGGGCCTGCGTCTGAGCCATGGCATGACGTCCGACGCGCTCTCCCAGCAGCAGCAGCAGCAGGCGGCCGCCATGCACGTGCCGCTGGCCTTCCAGAATCCTCTGTTCCACATGGCCGCCGACGGGCCGCTGCACCACATTTACGCTCACGCACACCCGCCTCAGCAGCCGCATCCGCCCCCCGGCCCCCAGCCGCCCCCGCCGCCTCTCTTGCTGGCTCCTGAACCTGAGAACGGGCCCCCTGGGTACATGCCGGCATTTGGGCGCGGGCCCTTCTCGCGCAGCGAGGACCTGACATCGCTGAGGCCCCAGAGCAGCCTGGTGCAGCCCAGCATCATCCACTCGCACAGCTACAGCGACGACTTCACACGCCAGAACCAGGACGCAGAGTTCATGCGACGCCAGCTCTCTCTGCAAGTGCAGGTGATTGCGCCCTTCACAACACTGACGTCCCGTAGGATTGTGCCTCTAGATGGCTGACCGATATCACGATGGAGAGCCATCATTGTGATGCCACGCCCCCCACGCTGTCATACACACACTAATCCTATAGTCTTCTAGAATTGCATGTATGCATCTTCACAAGAAAAGGTCAGACTTCAGCGAACGTCAAATTACCTTTGTCTGGTTAATATGCAAGGGCTACTTTTAAAGATGTCAAATAAATAAATGAATGAAGATAATTCTCATAACATTTCGCATAAACATTTATTAAAACAGACGAATGCACCCTTCACAACACTGACGTCATTTACCATTGATTGAGCATTAGCTAAAAGTGCTTTATGCGCAGGGTGAGGCCAAACATTTCAAAACAAAGTTGTACATTTCAAAGCATAACTTAGGGAAGTTCTGGAGCCCAACAGCTCAACAGAATTCAGGAAATTGAAACAAATGATCATCAAAAATGCCTAACCTTTAAACCCTATGGAAACAGTGCTGTAATTTCATTAGCAGTTGTTACTTTTCTCTGTTGAGTCTAAAGTGTACCCAGCCTCTGGAACGATGCTGGGCCTGTGCTAATGGGACCCAGTGGGACCATGTCAGGCAATGTGAACCCAATTAAAGTTTGATAGATCAAAAGACCAAAGCTTTTTATTTTTTTGTGTTATTTTTAGTGTGGAGGACCAAACCAAACCGTTCCTTCCTGTAATTATAAATGTCTTCTACTCTTCTGCTTGTCCTTTCACCCCTTTTCTTCCTTTTCATCCATCTTCTTCCTATCTTTCTTTTTTAACTCTCTCTATCTCTCTATCACTCTATCTCTCATTCACTCTCTCTCCATCTCTATCCTTCACCCGTTCTCTGCCACTGTCTTTTTCCTATCTCCCTTATTCTATATCTTTTACATGTTTTTCCCTGTCTCTCTCTTTCTCCCTCTCCCTGTCTCTTTCTCTCTCTCTCTCTCTCTCTCTCTCTCCAGGAAAACCTTCAGCAGCAGGTGCTGATGGGAATGGCTCCGCCCACGGCGACAGGCATGGGCACGCCGGCCTCCATGGCAACCCCTCCGACCACCATCCACCCCATGCGCCAGGCCTCAGTGACTCCACTGGCTCCTCCTCCTCCACCTCGGGTCAAGCCCCAGCCTCCCCACCAGCTGTCCGTTGGCTCCACAGCAACCTCCACCCCGCCCAAAGCGCGACCCCAGAGTGGCAACCTCCTCCAGTCACCCGAGTCCAGCTTCGGGGGACGGCCCCAGCCCCGGCAGCAGCTGTCCGTCAAAGACAGCCCGGCCCCGGGGCTCCCGCACCAGCCCAGCATGGCAGCGGAGACTCCGGCCCAGGAGGGGGTGACGGAGAGCACGGACACGCCCAAGAAGAACCAGACTGCCAAGTCTCCCCAGCAGCAGCAGCAGACTCAGCAGCAGCAGCAGCAGCAGCATCTGCTTAAGCCCACCAACGCTAAGCCGGTGAGACGCTGGGAAAATTCAGCTCGACCAATTAGACGTGAAAGTGCCATTTGTGTGGGTTTGTTTGTTTGTTTGGGTGAGAGTCAGACAAACTAATGGCCTTATCCTGGGGTGTGGAAACAAAGTGCTTTATTTTGATGCCTTTTTCTTTGCATAAAATCGTACAACCAAATCGCTGAAAATATATTGATCTGAGATAAAAAAATATTTTGTTGTTTTTTTTTTGTATACACTACAAAACACTCAAAAATCTCCTGAATGACATATCAGGAAGTGTAGTGTAGGATGGAATTCTGTTGCGTGTGTTTATTAATCACCTTTCAGACTTGCGGGCTAATTGAATCAATTACAGTTATAACAAACTATGGTGGAAAACCACGCCATGATAAATATGGTTGGTGTGTTAAATATGGTTGGCTTTTGTGGACAGATGTATTGTTAGACTGGTAGAATATAAAGTAAACATCGTAGACTCTAATCTGTTCCTTTCAGACTTGCGGGCTAATTTCATCAATTACAGTTATAATAAACTACATCATGATAGATATGGTTGGTTTTTCTTTTGTGGACAGATGTATTGTTGTACAAAGTAAACATCATAGTTAAGTCTTTTTTATTGTCAATTTCTCTACATATACTGGACATACAGAGGAATCGAGATTACGTTGCTAGCTATCCCACAGTGATGCGCACGGTCAGGAGAGCCAGAGGCCGCTGCGTCTACACGCACCGCCTGCAATGACATTCACCCAATCACACACCAGTGGAGGGGATTACCATGCAAGGCTCCAGCCTGCCACCAGGAGCAATTTGGTGTTCAGTATCTTGCTCAAGGACACTTTGATGGGGTTAGGTAGAGTGGGGCTCAAACCTGCAACCATGCGGTCACCGAACGGCTCCTCTACCACCTGCGCCACCACCGCCCATAATCGTAATCATAATCATAATCATAATCATAGACTCTAATCTATTCCTTTCAGACTTGCGGGCTAATTTAGTCCTCTGATTCTCTGTTGTGCGCTCCAGGGCGCTAAATCCCCGTCCACGCTGACCCCGTCCAGCGCTGCGTCGGAGCGTACGGTAGCGTGGGTCTCCAACATGCCCCACCTCTCGGCCGACATCGAGAGCCTGCGCGTGGACCGGGAGGAGTTCAAACTCAAGGAGCACTCCAAGAGCATGGATGAGTCACGTCTGGAACGGGTCAGTCATGGAGACCTCTGTAGAACGAGAATAATAATGTCCTCTTTCTTTTTTTATTCACGGAGATGGAGAGGGTGGGTGGTACATGTTAAATCAGTCAGCGCTGCCTACTTTGGCAGTATGATACAGTAGTCTTTAATAGTCTTAAATAGACAGACACGGAACATACATACATGTGCATAAATGTACATACATGCATACACGTGAAATCAGTCTGTGCTGCTTACTTTGGTCATCTTAGAGAGACAGATACAGTACATACATACAGTAGACGCCCACATACATATACACACACACACACACATAAATACATACTGTACATATGTACATGTACATACATACTATACATACATGCATGTCAGAAGTCATCCTGTGTAGTTGAGCCCAGGACATAAAACCTGCAACTACAACCCAGCAGCCAGCAGAGTTAGAAGCCTAGGCTACAATTGACTAGGATACAAGGATACAAGGACTAGGATCAGTGTCAGGAGAGGTTTACCAACATTCCATGAGCATAAATTAGCACAGAACTCAGTCTCTGAGTCAATCGACTGAGTGTTGGGAGGAACGTTTGCTATCATTCTACATGCTGCAGCTAAGCCAGCTGGCATACACAATACCTTAATACATACTGTACATACAAATACACGCAGATGTTGCATACATACATACATACAGACATATATACTGAACATACATTCTTAAATCATCCACAGGGAAATACTGTGTTTTTTTTTTGTTTGTTTATCGACAAATCTTTGCCAAACAAACATGCTATCTCAGCCTGGTCAGGCTGTTGGCACTGTACTTGGAGGAAGTTTGTCGCTACTCATCAGCACCATATGATCATACGGTATTTCCCTGCTACCTGTGCGACAGGTGCGTGAGTACGAGGAGGAGATCCACTCACTGAAGGAGCGTCTGATGATGTCCCACCGTAAGCTGGAAGATTACGAGCGCCGTCTGATGTCTCAGGAGAAGCAGACCAGCAAGATCCTGCAGGAGTACCAGAGCCGTCTGGACGACAGCGAGAGGAAGCTTCGCCAGCAGCAGGTGGAGAAGGACTCACAGATTAAAGGCATCATCAACAGGTACCGCAAACACATCTACAACAAATTTACAACATTGAGAAAATATTTGAAGCTGTGTCGTGTTATTAGTTAACACATACAGACTACTACATACACTTTAAGCCACAGCAGCCTAACACCCCAAAGGCAAATTTGTAAATTTGCATCCCTACTTTAAAACGGTTTCTCGCACCTGTGGTTATACCTACGTACATACATATATACATACCCGTATATACATACTACACATTCACACTGTGACTCAAATAAAGGTTTGGTCTTTTGGTCACTGCTGAATAATAATGGAGGTATCCTTGGAGCAAGAGCAATAGGAAACCACCAGGCTTTTCTGAAAGGAAGTTTTGTGCCCAAAGAAAAATAGATACACAATGCATCTAAATGGAAATTAGGTCTTTTGTCTACCACTAAGGCAAACAACACCAGAGATGACATTACAGATGGTATTACACTGAAGCAGGATGAATGAAATGTCAAAGATTTGCTTTTCAGGACACAAATACTTTGTAAATATTTTAAAAGAATTGCACTTTATAAATAAACAGTTCTTGTACATCACACAGTAAGCTACTGTTGTTTCACAGTTATGTAAAACAGAGTCTCCAGACTTTACTCCAGACTCCGACTGTGGCAGCCCCTGCTGACTAATTTATGGCTCCCCCAGAGGGGTTTAGTGTGTGAGACAGTGGCAAACTGTCAAGCCTGAGTTTCATTCCTACCACCCTCCCGCCTCCACCCAATGGCTGCACCTCCATCATTACCGGGCTGAGGACAGGCATGGTTGGAGGGGCGGATGGAGGAGTTTGTTGGTGGGAGGAGGGGGGGCGGGGGTCTATGTTTAAAGTTTAAAGAGTTTATTTGTCACATACATTGAGATACTAGCGTAAAAACATGAAGTGAAATTGCATAAATAGTAGTAGTGTAGTAGTGATATGAAAGAGAGAAAGAAAGATAAAGAAAAAAAAAGCGAAATCAGATAAATTGGTTATTAGTTTGTATGAAGTCTCAGGCTGAGATGTTTTTGGAGTCCGGCACCTGCCCAGGTGCCACATCGATGTGTGTACAGTAGATGTTTGTTGTAAGTTTGTAAGTTTGCTGATGTTAGAGTGTGTCATGAGTGGACTAGGACAATGAACAACATCTCTTTCCTCTCCGCAAGGATGATGATGACCATACAGTATATGTTGAAAAGTGACAGAAAAGGTGACAGGTGTCCCTGTGCACCTGTTTTAGGATAGAGAGGATAGAGAGACAGTCAGTTTGTGTGCAATTAAAATGTGTGTGTGTATATGTGTGTGTGTGTGTGTGTGTGTGTGCAACTGACGTATGTCATAGTATCTCTGTCTCTGTCTGTGTGTGTGTGTTTGTGTGTGTGTGTGTGTGTTTGTGTGTATCTAATGATATCTCTCTCCTGCTGTGTCTTGCCTCCCCCCTGTCTCTCTCATTGTGCCGTGGTTCAGACTAATGGCTGTGGAAGATGAGCTACGCAGCGGAGGTGCCCTACCGGAGGTAAAAGCTCGTCTCTTTCTCGAGCAGGTGTGTTTGGCTCAGAGTCCAGCTTACAGGCTTTCAGATCCCCTCCCCCCCCCCCCCCCCAGGAGACTGCTCTAGGCACTCAATGACTTCCATTTCGTCTTTGCCAAAGTTTTCCTCAGTTGCCAAACAAGCAGCTGGTTTTCTAAACAATAAGACATATGTTGAGGCTGAAGTTCTGTTCTGTCTCAACTGCAAATACCATTTTGGCATTGAAACTCAGAAACCAAAAACTAAACTAAATGAAGGAATTGTTTCCTAAGGGATTTGCTTCTCTAACAGTAATGGAGGGAGTTCAACAGTGGGCAACCTTATTTCATGGGTGTTAAAGTAACACTGTGTAACTGTTTGCCACTGTTTGCGAATCCCTTTTGTCAGACTATTTTGTTTATTGTCTCACTTAAAATGAAGATTTCCACATGAATTTGGATGGCATATAGTCATACAAAGTGCAAATAAACACAAGTCTCATTTCCACCAGCCATCTAGGATGGGCTCAGTGCGTCTCTGGCTGCAGCATGGGAGATTATTGCAAAATGAAAATAAAACTTTAAAAGAACAACATTGTTTATTGCATTGCCATTAGGCACCAATCAGGTCTGCCTCTAGTCTTCCCCTAGTGAGATTTGGAAGGTGTTGTGCGGCTTTTAGGAAGCCAGCTCTCCAACTTCACACCACAGACAAGGATTCTACCAAGCACTTCCCGCCCCAAAGACGTCAATATTTTTTTTGCATTATTGCTACAAAAACAAATTTAGGCATCTATGATACACTGTATAAATACATGAGGAGGGTTCTATCAGGTATAGATTGGGTAAATATTAAATCATATTTTATTATGTTATTATTTAGGTTGAATACAATTCTTTTCCATGCAGTACATACACTGAGAGTTGGGAAAGTTATCACAGACTTATTTGCACACCCCGATAACCCCTAGAACTGATCCAATGGAAACGACAAGACCTCAATCGAGTAGATATGCTGAACTGTGCCTCATTTGTGTACATTTGCCCACTTATTGTTGTCATTTCATACGTGTGTACCTTATCGATTTATTTTGGGCGGTCACTGTCTCGTTTTTTTTCTCTCTGTAATGTTTACCAGACTGTCTGATGGATTGACAATTTCAGCAGTGCATTTTCAGTCTGTACTCAACACAGCCATGCCTCCACAATTTGCAGTCGAACAGTCCTTGCGAGTTCAGCATTTGATTACACTATATCACAATATTAAAATAAGCTGGTGTGAAGCAGGAATACTGTCTGTCTGGGAAAATAATTTGAGTGATTTCTTGGACCAAGAGTGAGAATGCATTGCCACATATCCATAGCACCACCGCTCATTCTAAGGAGACTGGGATGGAGGCATACTGTCAATGTGTCGGATCAAACAGGTGGCTCATATGTCCTTGCCATGCAACATTTTCTAAATGGGTTTGTTTTTGTCTGTGGTCATTTACATGTGACGATCAATATTTAGTCACAGTAGCTAACAGCCACTTAGTCTTGCAGGTATCTAATAATTTATCTTAGGATCCTCCCAAGTTTGGATTCCTCACAAGTTTTGATCCTGTAGGATTCAGAAGAATATTTCTTAGGAGTACTTTATGTACATTGTGTGTTTTTTTTTTTGTCTTAAATGTTATTCGAAACTCTCTGTAATGTAGGTACCAAGAGCTGCTGTTACCATGGTTGCAAGAAAGCTCTTGGTTGGCGAGACACACATCAGTGCTTCGACAGTGACAAAAGGACTAATGCACTGGCCTTTCATATGCCAGTTTAGCACATTTGTGCTAGTTTGGCACATTAGTGAGGAGACTTCTCAAAAGCCTTTTGTCTTTTTCCGCTGTGAAAAAATACACTTAACAAAAAGAATTGAAAGTGATCTGTGCTTTGCAGAAGTTGATCTGTACATCAACCCACTGTCAAAGTCAAGTCTTTATTTTTTGTTTGTTTGTTTGTATCACCACAAAATCACAACAAGATGACGTTAGCCGCTGGACATGCTAAACACACAAAAACCACTCGATCATTCCCATGGATGAGTACATGCATGGTTTGTTTCCGTATGTTCACCATATGAGGTGTTTAGCATGTTCACCTTCCCAATGGATTTACCTTTTGGGATTTCATCTATTAGCATTAAAACAATTTAAGACCATTTATTATTTGTCTGAAACCTACGACAGCAGGTTTGTGTGTCTCGTATTCAGACATACAACATTCTCTCTCTCTCTCTCTCTCTCTCTCTCTACCTTCATGTTTCCGCCATCTTGGCGTTGGCTTTCTCTTTCACTCCTGGCGAGAAGTAGTCAGTCCACTCTTCAGTAACTCGTCTTTCTCTTCTCTCCCTCTCTCTCTCTCCCTCTCTCTTTTCCTGAACCTCTTCCCTTCCTCCCACTCACCCTTCCCCACCACCCTCTTCCTCATCTCACATGAATCTTGAATTCCTATTCACTGTATTTGTCTCTATCTCTATCTTTCTCTCTTTTTCCCTGTCCCTCCCTCTCTCTCTTTCTTTTTTCTCTTCTGTCGCACCACCCTCTCCCCACCCCTCTCTCTCTGTCCCTCCATCTCTTTCTGTCTTTTTTTCTCTTCTCTTCCACCACCCTCTCCCACCCCTCCCTCTCTCCCTCTCTCTTTCTCTGCTCCTTCCTCCTCAAATACTACCTCACATTCTCTCCCCCACCTCCCGTTCTCCCCCTGCATGTTCCTTATACTCCCCCTTCCTCCGTAGGAAGAGCAATACTCCTCTCTGGGCTCTGTGGACCCCTGTCTGGTGCCGGGGGGGACCCCGGGTTCAGGACCCTCTTCCCTGGGCACGTCCTCGGCAGGGTCCCCCTGGAACAGCGCCCTTCCCCCCCTGCCCCCCCGCCTGCTAATCAGCCACAATGGCGGCCTGCCGGCGGGAAACACGGCTACGTGGAGCACAGACAGAGCGCCAGGCTTCGCTGGGGGGCGGGTAGCCTGAAGGGGAGCTGGGCTGAGCTGGGTCACAGCGCCACCTAGCTCCCTGGTGTATAATTATGAACCCAAGGCTGGAGTTAGGCCACATGCTGTATATAACCTCTCAACCATAGAACAAACACTTCCTCTTGCATACTCATGTGCTTACAACTGTATTGTATATTTATACCTACATGCATACATACACATACATTCATATATACAATACAATCATAAACATATACTATAAATGACAAATATAGTACATTATTTCCAGATTCAAGAACACATGACAGAGTTCAACATTAGCATTTCAACCAATAGAGGTTCAATAGAACAATGAAGCAAACACTCAGAAAGGCAAACACGTAGGCACTTGACATGTTTTAAATGAATAATTTGAGTTTTATCACCTGGTCTGATCTGGTTTGGTTTGAAGTGGTCTACATAAAGGTGACGTGAGCCTGTTATAAGCATGACGTGACACATACATCATGAACATTAATGGCCTGTGCAGTAACTTATGTTTATGGCTGTTGTCATTGGCTGATGGTTTGAACATTTTTCTGTAAGCTTAGTGTTTACAAAGCATTATAAATACTTTCGGTGAGGTTAGTATTTATAAATACACTCATAAGCATTTATAACACACATCTAGCATGTATAACATGTATAACTAATGACATTGGCATTCATAACTGTTTATATATTCTCATGACTTTACTCACAAAGCATTATAATGTTATGACATAAGCCTTTGTGACTCCAAGTGTCACAAGGCATTAAAGCTTCTTTGACCTTTTGATAATTGCTAAACACACTCTTTTACTCATTGTCTGTAATGGTGGCGTATTGATTTTAATAAGTAATTGTATACCAGCAATCACTCACTGGGCGCATTCATTTTGGCATTAGTAAACACAAAATGGAAACACAAAAGGACAATAAATTTGCTTTGAAATGAATTCTAACGCTTCATCTTAAAAGGCATTTATGAACATTTAATGTCAAAGTATACAAATAATATTCTAATTGACACCAATGTCATTAGTGATGAGGCTTTGTTAATGCCTCATAAGCCTTTATTGATGTGCTTATAATGCTTAATGAATCCTGGTTTTATAGAACAACAAACAGGCATACAGAAACAACTTGATGACAACAGTTATAAAGGGAAATGAGGTGTTTTTAGTGTTTATGACGTGTCTTGTCATGCTTACAGCAGGTTTTGTCACCTGTTTGTACACCCCTTCACATAAAGTGATAAAAAGTTGTATTTTCTGTGTTTAGATATACCAACAGCATTTTATTTTTTAGTTAAAAACAAAATTCAAGGTTAAACTGGTTTGCATTTATCAGTGAAAGTCCCAGTCCCAGTGAAAATGTTGCATGGATAAATGGACTATGACAATATGTTTTATAAAGTTATGACAGATTAGAGGCCACAAGTTGCACAACGGTTTTATCAGAGCGACACAGAAAAGGGAGGGAAAAAAAAGTGTTTCATTATGTTTCGTCAGCCAGAAAGAGTGTGTGCATGCCCAGGATACTTGTGAGCATGCTCAGTCTTGCTTATGTGCATTTGTTAGGGTTACGTTTGCTAACACAAAACGTCTCTGATAACACATTGTATTAAGGAAATCAACATGCATAAGTTACTTATTGGCACTGTGTTGAGTTGACGCCATGCCCGTCTCCCCGAACGTCACAAGGGGGTCTGATCCTCTGTGATAACAAATCCCCTAAAATCCCCTTGTCTTCCTTTCGGACGTAGACGAACATTTCACAGGATTACTTTTGACGGGGGAAAGGTCAGGCCGAAGGAATACAAAAGTGATGAATGGGCTGGGTTGTGTCGAACTGTATCACTACTGGCTGTGAGCTCACCATGTGCGTTATTCCTTCTTTCAGAATGACCTGAACGGAATGCAGTGGTTTAAAAGCTGAATGACATGAGTGCAAATGGACTATACAGTAATGCCATCTTATGCCATCCTATGTCATGGGCAGAGGGGCACTCCATCAACGCCCCTTGTTACCACTAACACAACAACTGCGAGGCCATGAAACAAATCCATGTGCACACACACACACACACACACACACACACACACACACACACATATGGACACTCTATTTTTATTCTTCTAGAATGCAATGACATGCGGCCCATACGAGCCAGAATCCCCCTGGACAATCACTCAAAAAGCCATCAAAAGCTCTGACATGATTGGTTGCTTGCCATCTGACCAATGACAAGGACGTGATTTGCTGCAGTATAGGAGATGTGATGCAGCTTCCAGCCTCAAACCAGAGACTGTCTCTTGCCATGCCATTGGTTAACTCACAGAAG
Source organism: Limnothrissa miodon (assembly GCA_017657215.1). Taxonomy (NCBI): domain Eukaryota; kingdom Metazoa; phylum Chordata; class Actinopteri; order Clupeiformes; family Clupeidae; genus Limnothrissa; species Limnothrissa miodon. Next base: position 39,971 of record JAGFZM010001287.1, read on the forward strand.
GGGCGGAGCAAATACTGCGCTGTCCCCCGGATAACCCCCACATGAAGCCAAGCCATCTGAGGACTCAAAGCCAATGTGGGGCATTTCCTTTCTGAAAGACATGTACACATTCACACATGCGTACGCAAGCACACGCACACACACACACACACACAAACACAGGTGAACACAAACAGACACACTTCTACTGTATGTGAAAAACACACACACACAGACACACAGCTAAAAAGCTATAATAACCCCTTTTCACAAGTACATGTACAGCTCTCTCTCTCTCTCTCTCTCTCTCTCTCTCTCTCTCTCTCTCTCTC
>JAGFZM010001287.1:40291-57937 GCA_017657215.1 Limnothrissa miodon
CTCTCTCTCTCTCTCTCTCTCTCTCTCTCTCTCTCTCTCTCTCTCTCCCTCTCTGCCTCTTTTCTCTCAACCCATCATTATTATGGGATGCTGAGCCTCTACCCAGACAATCAGCTTTTTGGTCGTTTAGCCTAGATTAGTATCTAATGTAATATTATTACACAAATTATAAAAATGATTATATAAAAAATACGCCATAAAATGCCATATTATCCAACTGAATGTCTGCTGAGAAGATTTGATTATCTAGTTTCTATCATTTTTGATACAGAATTAAGCAATCCATGAGAGGTCAGGAACGAAACATTTTTAGAAGTGGTTATAATGAAAAACACCTACATTATCGTAAGTGTTTCTGGCTTCTAAATAACCAGCGAATGGATGGACAGCAAAGATTGACCTGTAAAACTATCAATAAAATATTTCGTAGTTAAAACCATTTCAAACATAGACACAACCATGCTCAATCCATGCCATTTTGCAGTATCTAACAAAGTCTAAACACTGTTTACGCAGGAAGAGTATACTTATATCCAAAGTATTTTCAATTTTCAAGTTTTAAGGCAAGCCTCTAGAGTGGCGTTTTGAAGTACAGTAGTGATGTAGGAGATGTGCTGCCTAGTCATTAACACAGGTTTATCTCAAGTGATGCTTGACAGTCGGAATATGATTGCCAAAGAAATCGTAGTTAAAACCGTAGAACACAATGTCTAATGATGTTATACTCAACGACGAAACTTTGCCATTCATTAACAGTATGGAAACTCTGACCACAGTGTCACAGAGAAGAGCGAACACTGTCAGACGAACACTGTTAACTTCGGTGCCTGGTGATGCACTTAAAGCCAGGAACAAACCTCTTGAATTTATAACCCTCATATTGACACGCTGCCATGTCTTGGTCACTCAGGTCATCAAAAGTAGCTGCAGTGCTCACTCTCAGCAGGTGTCACATTGTATTTTTTGGATGACAGATTTAGATTCTTTCAATTGCTGACTAAATAACAACTGACCCAAATATGTAAGTTATAACTGAATCAAATATGTTTGATGACATCTTAACAGTCCGTTCTTGCTATGGTTGCTATGATATTTAATGTTATTCAAATTCTCACTTGTCAGGTTTGTTATTTGTTACCCATTACTCACAACTCCCAGTCGTAGTACAATGAGTAAGGTTGACGATCTCGATCTTATTCTAATTATAAAAGGGGGAAAAATCGAAAGGTCTGTTCCTGGCTTAAGTGGAAAAAAACATGAACTGGAAGACAAAGGAAGCTGAAGCACAACCTCCTTGCTGACGTCTTATATACGCCAGTGCCTAACATACCTGTCAAGCACAAAGACTACTGCAGCTCAGGCTTGCTCTGTCCTGCTGTTGTTACCATGATCCCCCTACGCCCCCTCTCCCTGCACTGGATAGCTTGCCGACCTAGTGATGCAGCCATATGTGTGTAAGTCTGTGTGTGTGTGTGTGTGTGTTTTGAGGACTTTCGGCAGCAGCCTACTCATTTCAGCTGTGACCTCAGCTCAAAAAAAAAGTCCACTCAAGAACCGTGCTTGTGGGATCTGAGCGCCTTTCGACTTGAGAAAAAAAGAAATATTGTGTTACCCCAGCCAGACTAATAAGGACGCATGGAAGACTTTTCCCCCTCCTACAGATAGTATTTAGTATTATTTTTCTTTTTAACCTTTTTTTTGTTTTGGTTTGCTGTTGTACAAAATCCTTCAAGCAGTTTTCTGCACTAACTGTCATTACCAACCTTGCCTTTTTCTTTTGGCCACCCTGGGATTGATTGATGTGTGTTATTGCACTGAGACAACATTTCCCGCCAGATCAATTCTTGTTTCCATTATGTTTCTGGAGATTGGAGTGCAGAACTGATCACTGGAGAGGTGTTTGGAATCTTCTCTGTAAAAATCTCTTATTTTCTAAGTGTGTTGGATAACTGACTGGCCGGCACTCACAGCATTGCTATATCTTGGCCTATGTTTGTACCAAGTTTGTATCTACAACTGAATTTATTTAATCATTTTGTTTTTTTGTATGTGTGTGTGTGTGTTTGTGTGTGTGTGTGTTATTGTATGGGAACACAATATTTTGAACAATGAAAGAATTTCCTTTGATGGAACTTATTTACACAGACATTATATATCATATATTTACCAGGAATGCTCCACACCAGTATCATAACACTAAATGATTTGATGCTATGTACTTCTACGTAAGTGTCTGCCAACTGGTTTACCTGGGTTACATCCCTAGATAGCTATGATATGCTTTCATATATCATTAAGATCCGAAACGTGAGGGAATTCACATTATATACAGCAATGTATCAAAATTCCTGTTAAAAACAAAGGTACAATAGATATCTCTATAACACAATGGTAATCCATATCTGCATGTTTGAATGTACAACCATGATAACACCTTCACTTTTACATACTAGCTCATTTCTGTGCAGAGATTTAGTATACATTAGATTGTATCTGCAACGTACATGCACACCCCATTCCACTTTTTCTTCCTCAGTAAGCCAACGTGCAAAGCTGCTCTCTCACAAACCTGCCTCCTCATCTGAAAATAAAAAATGGCATTTGATATCAAAGGAGATTAACAATTTTATTATGTCGCAAAGCCATCAGTACCGTCATTGTCAGTACAAATATAACAAGCCTTGTCAGTGCATTACTGGTGTTTCGGATTTATTTATTTATAATATTTCCATGTTTGTTGTCTGTACAGAGCCTTGTAGAGGATTTGCGGGATGCGTTTTGTATTATTGCTTTGAATGTAATCGCCTGTTGGAGGACTTTCTCTGTATATTCCCAGATGGTGTGCTGTATATTGTACGTGAATTAGAAACAGCAGGCATCATGGACCCTCAGCAGTCACTTAGCCTGTACAGTGTAGGCTAATTAACTGCTAGCTCAGCTCTCCCCCAGCATCTGTAGATCGATAGCCTGTCGACTAGCACAACCACAGAGACTTCAAGTGGTTGAGTGAACAAAAGTGTGATGGGAGGTAATGGCCAACTCTTAAATTGCATTTATAAAATCTAAGCTTTAGCCATTAGGTGATCTGATAGTTTAAATAACCTTATACCACTGCTTTAATTTCTTTTTCTGGTGCAGTATTTACAGTCGTAAGAACTAAAATATGTGCTAGAAAGAAGTAATTTGCAAATGAGACTGTTAGCTGAATAAATATGTGAATTGTTAACAAAACTAAATAGCACAGATGTGCCAACAGTGGTATAAGTGGGATAATAAATTCCACAGTGTGCAGATATGTTAACAATGCAGTAGTCGGTCTGCATTATATCAAAGTTTTTCATTCTTTTTTGTTTATGACGACAGCACTTGGCAACCTCGCACCACAGGGTTAGCTGCCCTGGATTTCTGTTTTAACTTGGATATTCTTGATGGTTGCAGTTTAGTATAAAGTTAACAGGCACTGAATATCATCATAGAATATCATAACTTCATCCAACCCTTACGCTAATTATAACTCTAAATCATAGAGTAGTTTACAGACTGCCAACACACAAAAGATTGCACAACCTGTCAATGCACTCAACACAACACCCTCAAAGAAAACCTTTGTTTAGCTTTACTTTTTCTCATTTGCTATACATTTATGCATAGTATGAATTGATGATGTATGATTGAAGTGTATGTTTTCTGTAGCTTGTTTACCACATCCAACATTACTTATGATACTCTAGATGTTCTATGAATTGGATCATTCAACTTAACTTAATTTGGTGGTTTCTATTCTTCTTGTCCGGACGTGAAATGGCTTTCCAGAGAGACTAAAGCACATTTGTCAGGGCATGGACCAGCTAGATTGTGCGAGCTCCACTCCTTGGGTTCTGTCTCAAAGCAACACTAGTACCATAACAGAGACTAAGTATTTTTACTCAAAATCGGAACTGTATACCATTTTGTTGACACATTAATGGCTGAATCCAAATGTCTTCCAACCCTTAGCATTAAACCCTTCAGTCTTATAGCGATAGTTTGGAATAATTCTGCAATACTTTGTGGTCGGTAATCAAGAAATAACATCCTTCAACCTTCGCCAAAGGTCAATAAATTTTTTTTAATTCTCATTCCTACTGACAGCACAAGGCAATGATTGGATCTACTCTGAACTGTCACTTTAACTTGTCGAGGGTGCAGATTGTAGGGTTTATGGCAGACACTCGGATTCAGACACTAGCTTATTATATAAGGAACGATGACTCTGGTGTGCATGTGAAGCACTTGGAATTGTACTATGAATTTTTTTGTGATCCCCAGAAACATCCAATATCCCAGCATCCCTAGTACTAAACGGGTCACTACACTGAGTTAGCTAGCTAAAGGGTCACACGTACTGATCCAGTGCCAATTCTACCATTGTGTTGCTTTAAGATCAGTGTGCAGGGTGAAACACTGAACCTTCTCTGCCTTATTGTACAGAAGGATATCAGCCGTTCTGCTACCCTCATACCTACTGTCCTAGGCACCTACCCTTAAATCAGCCATAACTAAGCCATAAACATCTCACTCTGTCCCTCTGAAGTGTCTTATGAATGTGGTGTGTTTGTTTGTATATATACAGTATATATTTCAAAGGTCATACATATAAAGTATTGTATATACCTTTGTGTGAGAGATTGAGTATTATATAAATAATGTTGATGAAACATATTATAAAGATTTGCTTTAAATGTTTATCATAATGGTAATAAAATATTAATGTATGTATACTCTTACAATGATATTGATTTTATGGGTTATTTGATGGTGGATTATGTGTTGATTTTATTTCTTCTTTGATTTGTTAACTTGGAGAAGTGTACATTTTACAGAGGCCCTTGTTCTGGTAATGTAAATAAACAGATCCAATCATGTATGAGAATTCTGTAGTATGAATGATGCTTCATTTCACTTTACTCAATTTACTATGTATCCTTCCAACATTACTTCTGTTTGTGAAGTAAGTTACGTTAAATATATCTACTGGATATCGTTTTTCAAAAGCCAACGAGCACTCAAAGGGCTGTGCAGTGTTTGCCTCACATTTACACACTAGTGTCATGCAAGGTGCCAACCCGCCACCAGGAGTAATTCAGGGTTCAGTATTTTGTTATAGGACACTTTGACTGGGTCAGGTGAAGCAGAGCTTGAACCTGCAAACTTCCACTTGCTGAACGGCACCACTGCCACCTAAGCCACCATTTTGATCGTTTTTTTTTTTTTAGCTTTTTTTTAAGAATATTTTGATTATTAAAGCAAAAATATTGCCATTTTAGTTATTGGCATTTTACTGATTTCAACAAATTAGTCATTGTTTTATATTTGATTTGTTCTACTGAGATCTTGGGACAAAATCATTTTGATTAATCACATAATGGTAAGCCATAGGTATTTCCTTGATTACAATAATAATATACTTTTTTCAAACCTTTTATGATTTTTCAAATAAACAAACAAACAAAAAAATGGATCACCTTTCTGCACCTATGTAGAGATTCCACAACTGTGATGTGATTTGAGTAACTGATTAAGATAGTTGCTTCGGACTTGCAGAACCAGTGCTGACACGATCTTGATAAATCGGCTAAATCTCAGTCTGCCACTCCTCCTTCTGGACCCGAGCCAGAGCACTGCTGCCGAAAGTCGCCGGGAAATGATTTTTAAGCGTTAATCCGCACCGTAGAAAAGGGGGGGAGACGAGCAGAGGAGAGGAAAAGAGAGGCAAAGCAGAAATATAATGGGTTTTTTTTATAATATTAAAAAACACCTCAACTACAACTTCCATCATAAAAAATATGTCCTGGACTGGTGCCATTGGTTATAATTATCTGTTCATTTGAACAACGGGCATAAGACCTCTTATATTTTATATTGAAATTTTTTCTCAATTCCCTATGTTAACTACTGCTGTGTACAGCCAAACTGGCCTCACGGTCAAGGAGGTACACAGTGGGAAATAGATTTGCTCAAGCAGACACAATAACACTATTTACCCAACCAGGAGAGAGCTGTCCTTCAAGGTCCAGATTGAAAGTAAACACAGATTTCCTCATATTTCAATGCCAAAGGTCACAGTTGCACTCAGAAGAGGCTATACACACAAGCTGAACCAGCCAGTACAAGTACTCACACACACACAAACACACGCACACAGACATACACAAGTATACCGACTCAGATACACACACCACTGACTGATCACCACGTACCGATTCAGACACACACACACACACAAACACACACACAACACCAACTGATCCTTCCTGTAAGGCCATCAGATTCAGCCAGATTAAATTCAGATGCCCTAAAGACGCACCAAAAGCTTTTATAAAATGTGCTCTCTGTCCCTCCCTTTGTATATTAATATTGTTCTTTTATAAACAACCCAGACATTCCTGATGTATTCTGGACAAATAGAGCTACACCAGAAGCTATGAGGAATACACAGAGTCTCATCCACTAGTGTTAGCATTTGTATTACATGTTGTTGTTTATTTTTTGGGGCTTTTTGCCTTTAATCGGACAGGGCAGTAAAGAGAATCACAGGAAATGAGTGGGAGAGAGATGGGGTTAGGAAAGAACCTCAAGTCAGACTCAAACCCGGGTCCTCCGATTCAGTTCCCCCATTTTCCTATTCAGCTTTGCAAGCATCGGTGAGGATGTGTGGGTTACAGACTTCTGAGTTTTCTTCTTTGTATAAGCTTGTTTAATAGACTGACAAAAGACAGCAGATGAAAGTCAGATGAAAAAAGGACGTGGGTCTCTAGGTCACTGTAGAACTGTATGACATTCCTATCTGACTAATTCACCATTAATTCACAAACTAGATGGCCCCTACAAGCTTTTCTGAGTGGACAGACTGTCACTACCATAACTACCATCATAAGTAATGGCTTCTGTTAGAAATTATCCATGTGAATGAATGGACTCATCCATCCAAAGACCAGTCTGAGTGATAATCTGTCCATTTGATCTGCATGTATGTGGTTTCATAGTTAAGCCCCCTCTTAAAGGAGAAGGGTGTTTTGCTTTGGCCCCTCGCTCCATTATCAAAAGAGGATTTGGTTAAAAGCTCTGGGCTGGCAATGATACACAGGCAAAGCAATAACACAGAATGTAAAGCCCGTTCCAGCAAGCTCTGTAAAAAGTACTCTGTTCCGTAGACGGGCCTCAGTCGGTTCTGCACTAGAACCACATCCGGTTCTCGTCCAAACACAGATGTAATCTGGGATGTCAATGGCTTATTTGTGGGTGCTTTTGGCTCAGTGGTCTTCTGTGCTATATATATATATATATATATAGAGAGAGAGAGAGAGAGGAGGGGGAGAGAAAAAGAGAGAGAGAGAGAAAGGTGTTTTTTATGTATGTGTTATAAGCATTTGGATAGTTCATATAAGTGTGTTGTACCATGTTGTATTGTTCCGTCTGTTAAACCCATTCTGTGACCCTTAACCCTTTCAGAGTGATCACCAAGATCTTAGAAATGAACACAGCATTAAATTACCAGCATTACACTCACAGTATTGAACACATCACATATAAACTTTTGGTGTTTATTGTTAAGGTTAAAAAAAGAAGCAATAAAAAATAAACAAGAAATTAGAATACAGTACAGTAATAACAGTATTATGTATTACTCTTATTTGTTTTATTCTTGAATAATTTCAAATGGTAAGGAAAATTAGTGTTCGCCATTACATTTTTCCTGTTTGATTTTGGTTTTGATGTCAATTTCAAACATAATAAAGACTAAATCCTGTTTTCAGCAAGCAGTAATTTTGTAATGATGCATTCCTCAATAAATAAGATGTATTTTATATCACTAACATGCAGTTACATAGTGCAATAACTGCCAATAGCAATGAAAACAATGAGTTGAACTCTGAAAAATAAAAAAATGTTTTTGTAAATGTCCTTGTGAATCAGGCAGTTGACAGTTCCATCTGTGTATCCTATCTACAACTTGTAGCTATCTAATTTGACTCAAAGCAAAATGTAAACGATTAAAGGTTCAGCCAACAGTTCTATGTCATGTGATTTCTAAACTGTAAAACATTGTGTCCCATTCAGTGAATACGTCTTCACACTATAAAAAATGCTCTTCATTCACAGCCTTGGTCATGTAAACTGGACAGAAACCTGCTCCAAACATTACAAAACTGTTCCAGGCAGCCACCAAAAGGAAGAGATCGTATTTGTGGGGATTTGGGGAATAGGAGGGGGAGGGGGGAGGGGAGGTGGAAGGGACTAGTTCTCTCTTTGGTCTTCAAATATCAGTCAATGTGGTGTCAACCCGACCCTGGGATTGCTGACTGTACCTATACCTAAACACTGTTGGGGAGGGTTCAAAAGGGTGAAATATAAATCACTGTCTCACAGCTTTTGTCTCAAAGTGATATCCAAGACAGTGGCGTCTCAGCTTATGCTGTAGCTTTATAATGGTTGATGGCAGTGTATTCAGCTCCACTGTCTCCGGAGATAATATCAGATATCAACAAATCATCTCTATTTCTCTTCTCCGCTATTTAATAACGTCTAGAAAACAGGAATGCTTGTATTCCCAGGATCTTAGGTAGGCAGCTAGTGACAGCACACCTACAGTGTCTCTATCTCTCTCTTTCTCACAAACACACACACACACACACACACACACACACACACAGATATTACACTGCCCCCAAAACAATGAAATGATACAGGCTGTTGAGTGCCTTTGATTAAATCCTTCCAGCACTATAACAATACCTGTCTGACACAAAGGACGAAGGACAATGAAGGTTGTGGGATTTGTTTAGCAGGATGAGATTGACACCACAGGGGCAAAAGGGCAGATTTAAAAGGAAATCTCCTCAAAGCGTAACCCGCTTGATTTAGCACAACCTTGCCCTCAGACTACGACCCCCACTGTGGCCCAGAGAATTCACCAGTGAACCCATCTTGTGTGGACGTGGGTCTTTGTAATGTGTGTAAATATCTACTAATAGACATGGAATGTATATTGAGCACAGGCATGCATGCATGCATGCCAGTGAATATGCTGAAGGTTTATTTAATGGCTTACGGAAATAAATCGACCCTGCAGAATTGAAAGGGGAAGTGTGTTGAATTCTTAGTTTTGTTTTTTTGTTTTGTTTTTTTGTGGATGATGATTTTTAGTCATTTATCATTTTCAAAAACTCCCCAGTGTAATGACACTTCATCAATAGAACAAAATTAAATGTTCTTTGTTTCCAGAAGGAGATTTATTCTGATCCAGCTGAAAGTGTTGCAATGGAAGAGGTGACGTAAGGTGAAAGTGATTGCATGCAGTTCTTTGTCAACAAGCCCAAGAAGGTTTCCGTTTGTCTTAGTCCCATCCACGTGATTTGGTAAGGAAATAAAAAAAAATGTTTTTTTTCCCCCCGACTGAGGCTATTTCAGTCACAACAAACCACGTACACGTGACTTCATTCAAAAAAAACGTGAATGACACTTCCAGTTCAGCTTTTCCATACATAAAAGTCGGAGGAATCTAAATCCAAGCTTTAATCAGTGGCTGTGGAAGTGCATGTCTGCCATAATAAAAAGGCGCTGGGCAAAACAAACAGACGTTAAACCCCATGGAGCATTTAGACTGTGGCACAGTTGTCCACCAATGGGATTGCCGATCTCGGGTCACATGACCTCCAAAGCATTTATTATCCTCCCTATGATCAGCAGCAAATCAGGGGGGTTTCAAACAACTACAGATACAGATTTTTTTTCTTCCACTCAAAGCTTTCTACTCATTTAGAGAGCAAGGGCGACATATGTAGATAGCTCTAACTTCATTTTATGATGATGACAACTGCCATATGCATCCTAAGCCCAGTAAACAGGGCTATGAATGAACCGTATGGCCTCTGTGGATATACTGTATAGTTTTCAATGGCATCCACCAACTGTTGTGCAATGCCACACAGTAAGCCTTTCTAAAATTACAGTGACCTCTTGCAGGTCTAGCAGACCTCTTTCATGTGAGGCAACATGAAATCAGATCCAGTCAGAACAATCTCCAGGCAGCCACTCTGAAGATCTAAAAATGCTCATCCTCTTTGCTAGAGCTGATTTTTCACATCCTTTGTCATGTTTTGAATCAGTGTCTGTTTACGTTCATCCTCCCATTAAAAACAAAAAAAAAACTGGCTGTGCAGTTAACTTAGTAAACCTGTTTCCTGTACTGTCGGACATGTTCAATGAATAATCGGCATTAGAATCCCTCTCAGATGAGTTTCATGGTGAATTTGCTGGGTTCTGAGGTGCCACCTCCACCACCCCCGCCCGACGAACGAGGCACAAAGTCTATGGTGGCGGTGTGCTTGATCTGGCCTTTGCTCTGGCTCCAGAAGAACATGAAAACGAAGCAGATGGCCACAGAGCTGAGGAACGACAGGAAACCCATGGTCACGGCGATCACCAGCGTCTTCACGTCGAACGGGTACGGCTTCGTCTGCTGCGAAGAGCCGTTGACGGCGGTCGGCGCTGTGACCAGGCTCCAGCCGTCCAGGAAGTAAGATGCAGAGCGGTTGCGACCCGAGGACGGAAAGCCACGGACGCGCAGGCTCACGGGGAAGGTGTCGTTTCCTGCTGCGTTCGACGCCACACACAGGTAGGTGCCGCTGTCGTGCACCTGTGCGTAACGCACCTCCAGAGACCCATCGGGGAGGATGCGTATCCTTCCCGTCGGAGAGAGTTTGGTGTGCTTTGGACTGAGCCAGGAGATGGAGGGAACGGGATCCCCGTCGGCTTTGCAGAGTAAGGGCACGGTGTGTCCCTCTTCCACCCGCACCTCCTGAGGCTTGCGGCTCATGATCCGAGGCGGCCGACAGGTGAAGAGTCCTGGCATCTCTGACTCAGTGAAGTCCTGAAAAGACCTTCCTTGCACCTGGAGGGGCGCGTTGCACGTTGGCGGGTTGCCATCAAAGTCCAAACGCAGACGGCGACGCATTACCCACAGCAGACGGCAGTCGCATGCCAGAGGGTTCTCATCCAGCCGCAAGACCTCAAGGTTTCCCACCGAATGAAACGCCCCCTCCTCGAGAGTCAGAAGCTGATTGGAGGAGACGTTGAGGAGACGGAGGTATGCAAGGCCATGGAAAGCCTGCAGCGCCACCTGAAGCAGACCACCCCCGACCAGATGCAGCTCCTGCAGCCTCAACAGGTCGCTCAATAAGTTGCCTTGGATAGAGGTAATTGGGTTGTAGGAAAGGTCCAGGTAGCGAAGGTACACCAGGTGGTGGAGAGCGGCATAGGGAAACGTACTCAGATTACAGTGGCTGAGAGTCAAGGAGGTCAGGTTCAAGCCAAAAAGACTGTTTCCCGCCAGAGACTCCAACCAAGGACAATGGGACACCACAAGTTCCCGTAGTCGCCCCAGGCGACGGAAGGCGTTGTTGGGCAGGGAGGTGATCCCAAGACGCTTCAGTCTCAACCTCACCAGCCCGCCCAGCTGCGACAGGGCCTCCGTGGGGATGGAGGTGAGGTTGCAGCGGTCGATGTTGAGCTCCTGGAGGTTAGCCAGTCCGTTGAAAGCCCGCTGTGAAATGAAGACCAGGTCGTTCTCGCTGGCCTCCATCCGCTGAAGGTGCGCCAGCTCACGAAACGTGTAGTCCAGGAAGACCAGGATCTCGTTCTCACTGATGTCCAGCAGCCGCAGACTGGGAAGCCCCGAGAAGACGCCGACCGTGATGATTTTTAGCCTGTTGCGAAGCATCCTCAGGGTGAGCAGATTCTGGAGCCCCAGGAATGCCTCCACCTCGATCATGGTCAGGATGTTGTCGCTCAGGTCCAGCTCCCGAAGCTGCCCGAGCCCCGAGAACTGGCGCCGTCCGAGGGCCTTGAGGCGGTTATGCGAGAGGTCCAGGCGCTGGGAGTCGCCCGAGATGCCCTCCGGCACAGACGGAAGATGGCGCCCCGAGCAGTTCACCATCAGCACTTCCGAGTAGCACTCGCAGCGCTGCGGACAGGGCCACAGGGAGTCGGCTGCAGAAACCAGCCCCACCATCCAGAGGAGGAAGCCTCTCCAGCACACCGCCCACCAGAAACCCACCTCCACACGCATCTGGGGACCTGCCTGCAGGAGCACAGCACAGCACAGAGGGTAGCAGACTGCATCAGGGCCGAGCAAACACACAACACACACTATTACATGTAAAACTGTATCAGAGACAGAATCAGAAAACTTATTATTTAATCTAATTAGTGGTCAGTTATAACTATTATATATGAATATGTTCAATGTTTATAATGATACAATATAATGTTGTTATATATTATAATTATTATATCATATAATAATATATATTAGTACTACGAATAGCAATAGAAAGGCAATCATAGTATGAACGTGGTAGTATGATTCATAGTATGAATAGTAGTATATCACTGTCCCGTAGAGTCCAATACTGTACATCTGTCCAATACATCTGCTTGTATTCTTCAGAATCCATTACAAAAATTGGTCTCTCTATCTTTGAAACAGGCTTTGACAGAAGTGTTCCTGGTTGCAATTGTACGTGTTGTGTCAGAGTCTTGAAAGAGCAAAATGGGTGTCATGGCAACAGGGGGATGAAAGCGTCAAATTTCGTTTCAATTCACTTTGAGACCCTGGCTGTTTATTCAACCCCAGTCGTTTGTGTCCCTTAACATTTCATAACATCGGTCTGGAGCCCTGACATTTCTGCAGGAGCTGATGTTTCCTCCTGACTCTGAGGCTCAGAGGCCACCGCATTAGAGCTGATTAATCCACTGCGGCATTAGAAACAGTGGCGACAAAGAGCACACCATTATCCTACTGAGTGTCAACAGTCTGGATTGCTACTTAGCACAATTGTTAAAGCAGAGGGCAAATCCTGTGGGTGAAATGTCACAAACAAGTGGCTACTGTAGGTTGGAACAAAAATAGGGTTGTGTCTTTGTCTTCAAACGCTGAACATGTCTAGACCCGGTTGTTTCCTTTGCATTACATTTATTACAACATTTGAAGTGATCTTTTATGTTAAGAATAATGTTGCTTGATGTCATGCTCAATATCAGCAATTTATTAGCAATGTCTAACAATGTCAGAGGTAAAAGACTCAACACAGACACTACAGTCAGCCGCAGCTCTGTTCAGAATCATATGTATGTTAAAAGAACTTACCAATAGACTGAGTGGCTACCCCTTGTCATAACCAACAGTATTTCCCTTCACACCAGCCCTTTCTGACCCAAGACAAATCTGCAAACATGTGAACATCAACACAAAACAATGCAGAATGTTAGTTTCCAATTATAAAAGCCAAAGTGGTCAAATGTTTTTATAAAATGTTTTTTTTTTTTACATTAAAGGCTTTAAGAGTTAAATGTTGCATATTATATTGCAGTGCCTATCTGAAATTTCCCCCTATTTAGTATCAATGGTTTTGATGATATGTGTTAAAGGAGAAATCCGGTGTGACTTGGACCTGGACACTCCTGGAAGATGTTACCGAGTACAAACATATATCCAATGCCCACCTCCGTTCACCCCCAGCATTCAGCATTAAACCGTTTTTAGCCGAAGCTATTTTTTACACCATAAACAAGGTTCAAAGTAACTCCACACTTCATTGGTAGACTTCTGAGGGCCCTGACATTTAAAACGAGACAATGAGAACTTTGAAAGTAAACAGGTACCTTATTAAAAAGACCATAAATACAGACTGTACCTTCACAGAATTTTCACTGCCATCTTGAAATTAAATCACGATAAGTCGATTGATGAACAGATAGGACAGGGGAACAGATTGAAAATTATATTTGGATTTCAGCTAAAAATATATGGTGACTGTCTACATGAGCACTAAAGCACCAACATGAAACTTAAAAGAGTTTGACCAAAGACATTTATAAGGTTGTAGCTCGTCAATCGACTTATCGTAATTTAATTTCAAGATGGTGGCGACCGGGAAATTCTGAGAAGGTACTGTCTTTATAAACTGTCTTTTTAATAAAGTACCTGTACACTTTCAAAGTTCTCACTGTCTCGTTTTAAATGTCAGGGCCCTCAGAAGTCTACCAATGAAGTGTGGAGTAACTTTGAACCTTGTTAATGGTGTAAAAAATAGTGATTTATCTGCATAGGCAAAGCTTTGCCCCTATAGATACATGTAGCAGTGTATTGGATATATGTTTGTACTCGGTAACATCTTCCAGTACAATCCAGGTCCAAATCACACTGGATTTCTCCTTTAATGGTTAAATCATTTGGTTAAATCATTTGGATGTCTTACTGACAAAGGACGGGGAAATTTATTTACAAAATATATTTAATATACAAAGGAATTTCAATGTGCTGTACAAAATATGAACAAACTAGGTTAATACAGTTAAGCAAAAATAAAATGAATAAAGACCTAAAATAATATAAATATTAGTTCAAATGTAGACCTACAGAATTTAAAAAGAAAGATTAGTGAATCATCTGAGAAAGCATCTGAGAACATTTAAGTCATGAGTCTAGATTTTAAACTGACAACAGTAGGGGACATTTTTTATGTCTTCAGGCAGTTGGTTCCAAAGCTGAACTGCATGGTAAGGCAAGGCAAGGCAAGGCAAGTTTATTTATATAGTGCATTTCATACACAAAGTAGGCAGTTCAATGTGCTTTACAAAGACAGAAAATAAAAACATAGTGGATAAAATAAAGTAAGAAAAGAAACAAATAAGATTAAAGGAAAGTGTAAAAAGTTAAAAGAATAATAAGTTGATAAAGGACAGAAAATTAAAATAATTTTAGAATAAGGATTTCCCCAAAATTCACAAAATAAATCAATCATTAAGAGAAAGCAAAAAAAAGTAACCAAAAAAATGCTTCACCCTAAAAAGATTAAGAAGGGTATATTATAGTACATCTCTATTCTTGGAACCACAAACAAAAAGCTTACTCACAACTGAGACAGAATAGGAAGATGATGATAAGTATAAGCATTTTTCCCTCATGTGGAATGTGACTATGCAATCATTCACATTATATCATGGTTGAAAGCACAGGAAAAACAAATGTTCTAAAATTAAATCCAGGAAGGAACAAGAATGTTATTATTTCTGTTATGCTTTAGAAAATATTCCTTTCGTTTCACCCTAAGTCTTCTGAATGAAAAAAATGTTATGTAATAGGCACACAACTGGATGATATCCCGTCTCCATATGCCCTGCTGGATAGTCTGACTTCCCAACCAATCCTCAACCCCCCACCACCACCAGCCTGCCCAATCCCTTGTCCTGTGGCAAAAGTGACTTATCCAACCTTCTGGGTACCACAGTGACCCGGGATTGACATCTCACATCTCATCTGCTAGTATAAAAAGGTTTGAACCTAACTCTCCTGGGGCTGGTTTTGATGGCAACCACTTTACAGACTTTTGAGACTGCGGAGTCTTTGCATTCGTTTACTTCTAATTACATTCTAATGTGGACTCACTTTAGCAGATTAGAGAGCAAAGCTAAAGTAAACAGACAGACTCTCATGCAAGCATTGATCCACAAGAGGCTATGAGTTTTTACCACCGACGGTTAACGTGAGTAGTCAGGCACAAGTGAAGTGGAGTGGAGTGCTCTTACAGCTGTGGTAAAACCAACATAACACACAGACGTGAAGTCTCACAGAAGTGAGTTATTTTTTTTCTAACACAGTTACCACACTAACTTTGCTCAGTTTTTTTAAATGAAGACACCACAATGAGAAATGTAGCAGATCATTTATGAATGAACAGTTACTCCACCAAGAAATATTTTTCTTCAAGCTCAATGGTTGCTGAGGAACACACAACTAACACACAAGCTACACTTTTCTACGGCGCAGCAACACAGAACAAAATGTGACCTTGTGTGTGGACTTTGCAACTTCAAAGGCATAATTACTGACTAGAACTATCCATTATAGGTTATTTTTGATCCCAAATCATGGAGCAGTTCTATACAGTGTATGTACACATACACAAACCATTTAATGTTAGAAATAAAATAAATATAAAAACCTCCAGATTCACCGCAAGCATATTAAAAAGTCTCGCACGAATAGAATCTACAATGTGAGTTTCACTCCAACCTTTCCTATTATCATTATACTTATTTAGAATTGCTTATCTTATTTTCATTTTATCCTTGTCCAATATGTAGGCCTATAACTATTTTCAGCAAATTAGAAAGATTTATGCTATATAAAATCAGTGTTTTTTTATATATTGAAATTCATTTTTGAAACTAGTTGAAAATAGTTTTCATAACTGCAGCATGTCTTTTACATACAAGGTACAGTATATAGATTTCACCTATACTAACACATCATACTGTATGTAGGACTACAGCATCCAAGATCACCTGCTGGGCTGCAGTCACACCATCAACAGTGACGAAGCAGGTAGAAGCTGGATGGTGTCTGCTGTGTCCTGCTACACAAAAAAAACAAAATGGAGTGGAGCGGGAGCGAACAAAAGAGAAGGCAGTGAAGCCTGTACCACAACAACTGCCTTCCTAGAACTGTTCCAGACTGTTCGTGGAATTCCACGTTCCAGGCCGGTTTCAACTGGTGTCACAAGGGTTGTAGTCATTTTTATATTTTCCGACATAGAAATGACAAAAGAAAAAAGATTGGTCATGATAACAGGGACTGCATGAACTGACACTACTTCCTTTCACTTTAAGATATGATCATTGACATGAACACAGATGGCTAGAAGCTATTCTTAATGTGATTTCAGTATTTTATTTCCCCTCTGGAAACCTGAGCTGGCAAAGCACTCCTAGCCAAACGGTGTCCTCAAATGACGGATCACTAAAGTGTTCATTTTAGAACATCCTTACATCTCAGGTGTCACACTCAAGAGAAAAGGCGTCAGGTTTCGGGTGAAAAGGCATTAGGTCACAGTTTCTTCAGAGGCTGCTTGGTCTGAAGCTGTTTCAGTTGGCGGCCATTTTTCTGAGACACAACACGCAACAGAGAGTTTATATGAGACTGATGACCTTTAGTCTGAAAAATGGATTTGTGTCTGAAGATGACAGAGGTTTTCTTTCGAGACTGGAAGACTTTTGAGCTACTGTTTTGCTGTTTTGCCAGAGACTTGAAGCCTTTTCATTTGAGTCTCTCACCTGAGTCTGAGATCTAAGGGTGTCCTCACACAAACACCATACCCACAGGCAAAGCTAAACACACATTCTTCAGCAGGGGATGTTAGTGTTTGTTGTGTGTGCATGTCTGTACATGTGTGTGTTTATAGTCTAAATTTAGATGGCCTTCGATGTTTAATACCATGAGATCACAATGTGGTTCTTTTTGTATACGGCCCAAAATGATATTTTCTCAGAACATCTATTCCTGGTATTCAACAGATACTGATATAAAGCCAGCAAGCTTTATTAATAAAGTTCTTTGAAAAAGCTCTCCTGCAGAATTGATGGTTGACAGACTAGAGCATCAGAGAGAGTCAAAATGGCTTGCAGCACTGTACATATTTTTGCCAGCTATCGTCACTCTTCACATATACAGTATGTGTGTGTCCCTGTATATGAGTGTTTGTTGTGTGTATATGTTGTGTGTGTGTGTGTGTGTGTGTGTGTGTGTGTGTGTGTGTGTGTGTG
>JAGFZM010001287.1:57947-68788 GCA_017657215.1 Limnothrissa miodon
GTGTGTGTGTGTGTGTGTGTGTGTGTGTGTGTGTGTGTGTGTGTGTGCATTTTTAAATATCCAGCAATGGCAACCAAGGTTTCCTATCCTATTAATCATCAGCTTTCATCAGAGTTTATTTTTTGTCAGAACATCTATTTCTGTGATACGCCTTAATACTGATATTAAGCCAGCAAGTTTCAATAAGGCTCTAAAGTAACATGCGTAGCTGTGTCCTGACCTTAGTAATACATCAGTACTGACTAATAAAAAAAAAATAACATATAACATTGTTTGTTACACAATAGTGACAGCATTTTGGTCAGCCAGACAAAAGGTTCCCTGAGCCGTTTATCTTTACACAGCCACAAGGATTGTATTACAGTTTGAAAAACATGTACACAAACATGGCTGGAAAGTATTTAAATGTGCACAAATGCTGTATAAAACATAAATCTTTTACCAAAGATAAATAAATAAATAAAACGTAAAATGTTAAACCATAAAATAAACACATTTCCAGTTTGTCCTCTAATCAAATGTGAGGTAAGAACATACATTGCATAAACATACACACTGCCGTACAAGTCACATGTCTCTACTAAAGTCATGTGATCCCAGGTGATTCCTCCCAGTGCTTTGAAACCGAGTCTTTGCTAAAGCTTATTCTCAACCAAAAGAGTGCTACGCTCTAGAATCTTTGCTGTCAACAGACATTAGTCGTGTCTCCATCACAGAGATAACTCGCTATAAAACAATGGACATCAGAGCTAAACACATGGGATGGAAGAAGAACTATCAGTCTAATGCCGATTTTTCAAATTGTTCTGTTAATGGAAAACCATGGAAAACCACCACGAATGGCCCAGACGATGCTTTAACCGATAAAAAATGACAAATTAAGGCATAAAGTGACAGAATATAAAAAGAATGATAAATGCACACAATCAAGCACACACTAACCTGGCACTGTAGGCTGCCTGACAAAGGGAAACAGTGAGCACTGCAACAGAAATCTTTTAACTGAAGCCCAAAGGACTAACCAGTAGTCCACTGGCTACCCCTTACTGTTCTAACCTGATCTGTTCAGTTGTAATTCAGCAGTGAAGTGGTGTGCATCAGGCTACCACACAACACATGTGAGCATGCAGGCTGGTGAAACCTTGGCAAATCCTAAGCCTAAAGGGAATGCAGAGTTTTGGTTGCGTGCAAAAGCAGGTGAGGCATGTTACAGTATGACGAGGGTGTTCACTCTCGACGTTGAGAACCCTAAAAGCTTGACAACACACTGATTCTTGTGGAGATATTTACTATGTTCTTATTCATACACTCCAAACTATGCATGGTCTGCATACTGTACGTTTCCTTTCAACAGCCCGGTCCTTTCTCAAAGGCGTGACAAGGTCATCTGAGTACACTGTGATCCAACAGACCAGCTGACCAACCAGCAGTCGTTCCTGACTCTGCTATTTCTTTTATACACAAACCACGAAACAAGCAAGGTCACGTCTCCTTATTACCGAAACACCTCGTTTTTTTGCTTAGGTCATTCTGAAACAATACAGCCAAATGCTGATAAAAACACATTCTGTTCCTTGTGTGTATGTGAGTATGCAGCTAAAAAGACAAAAAAGAGTCTTGAATCTACTGCTGAAACAATGCAGTAAATGCTGATAAAAACGCATTCTGTTCCTTATATACAATTATATGTATATATAAAATACACATATAATTTCTGTGACTAAATCTGAGACTGACCTTCGTTAGAGGTCGTTTTATGCCAGTACCTGGCAGTTGCATGTACTAACTCATGCAGAGGCGCGAAAGTGCCTGGTCACAGTGGAGAACGAGAGGCTGACTGGGCCCGAATACAAAGCCATCTGGACCCCCTGCAGGAGAGCCCTGCACAGGACGTACACCTCACATCAGGCGCGGCGAGTTGTGCTGAGCTCAGCACGGACGACGCACAGGGGGTATGGGCCCTTCTGCTCCAACAAGGGTGCAGCCGACAGGGGAGAGGAGAGGAGAGGAGAGATGGAGGTTGGTGTGGGATAGGGGGGGGTTGAGGTGGGGGTTTAGGGACAGGGGAGAGGAGAGAAGAGATGGTGGAGTGGATGTATGGGGATAGAGGAGAGGAAATGAAAGATGGTGGGGTGGGGGTTTGGGGACAGAGAGAGGAGAGGAGAGAGGTGGTTGGTTTAGGGACAGAGGAGAGGTGGTGAGGTGGGGGTTTGGGACAAGGGAGAGCAGTTGGGAGGAGAGAGGTGGTGGGGTGGGGGGTTTAGGGACATGTGCTGCCTGCATGAGCTGTGTTGTGCTCATTAAAACACGATAAATAAATTCATGCTTATTACAGCCACCTAAAAAAAACTGTCCTAAAAACATGTTTGAAGCACTATTGTGTGTAAATACTTAAAAACCTACATGGGCGAAAATCCCAGGGGGGACGCAGGGGACATGTGTCGCCCCCCACAACAAAAAAAAAAAAAAAAATGTATGTATATCTAAAATAACTGTAAGCTGAAAAGAAAAAAGAATTCTGAAACCGTTGAGTTCACCCTCCCTTTCCTCACAGTGGTTTGGCCCACTGCCTGCTTCCCCGGTTCATCTCACGTAGCCTACTCTAGTCTACATAGTTGGATGCGTGGCTGCAGCTCAATGAAGTTGAACGCTGGAACTAGGGTATTTCATTCACATTAAATAAATCGATTCTCTTTAATGTAGTTAAGGCTGACTCATTTATAAATTAGCATAAATACTGATTATCCATGTAATTTCCCACAAATCTTCTATGTTAGCATCAAAAGTTTTGGCTACTCGTTATACTTATAACATTAGCTTGTTTATGTTGCATTTAGCCCCCCCAGTACATCTGAAATGTTTTGCAGGTGCCACATTGTTTTTGCAGACATCCACATTTAATTTAACAGGGTGTCATGTTTAGTTTAAAAAGTGTTATGCTTGAGGATAGAACGCACAAGGCCATTAGTGGGTACTGTATGTGTTTTTCGCTATATTTTTTAATTGGTGGCGTTAATCTCAGCCAAACTGAATGGACGATTAGCAGCCACGTTAGTTTATGGTTGTCAAGCCGACACAGTAACGTTAGATCCAAAGATTCTAGAGTGAACATAGCGGATATTGGATCTAATTCACTCGGCTTTGATTCATCACGTTTTTTGTGGCTGGTATATTGCGGAGTCTTCATTATATCACTGTTCTTCTGAAAGAGACTACTGTTCTCAATTTCTATTCTGTTCTTAGGTGTCTTATCTTAATTAATTTTAAACCTTTTTTAATTCCTTGTTTTTATTTGCAGACAGTTTCATAGACTAAAATGACAGAGAAAAGAAGAGCAGATATTAGATCGTTTATCAGTGCACCTAAACCGTTTTGTTGCAAAGCTTTACTTTTTCTCAGTAATAGTCATGTTTACATTTCATTGTATGTTGATGTCTTGACAGTAAACAACATAACAATGCAATAAATAGTTTTAATAAGCAAAGTTTTTCACTGTGGGGACATATCTTTACAAGAACAATCTGACCTATTTGTGTCCCCTTCAAAAATTTCTCTAGACAAATTTTAGATCTATCGTCCCCCCCCTACTGTTAAATGAAATTTACGCCCATGAAAGCCTACATGTTTCAAAAGATTGTTACATGCCAACAAGATTGTTGATATGCCTGCATGTTTCAACAATCCTTTGTCTTCATCAGGGCATATAGACACAGTCCTTCACTTACATTAGCACACACCGCTAGCTGCTATTGCCCTATATCAAGCAATTCCAAGTAAAGTTTTTGTCATATAACACCAATAAAATTATGTAATTGATTGAGGATTTGCTGTACTGAATTGCACAGGTTACAGGACAAAAATTACAAAATATTTAAATATGTTTGCACATGTTCTGCCACAAATCACATACCTGTAACAGTAATACATGAAAAATCAATAATAAAGATAAAAAATAAAAAAAAAATGACTTAGCTTACACTTGAAAAATGGCTTTGAAATGTTCCCTGTTGTAGGCCTAATAGTTTAAAGATATACAGACAAACAAGAAAAATAATCGTTATAATTAGAATAATAGCCTACATGTTTAAATTAACTCACACATGCATTAATATTATGTTACTTTGTTATTAATTACTTAATTGAGTTAGTCGAGTAATATGTTTATATAAATAGTGGGTACTATGAAGTTAACTGAATTCTCTCGTAAAATCGCCAGCACTTCTGTCCTAATGCAATGTGTCATTCTGGCCGCTGATATTCCCACAGCAACAGCTCGCTAGTTCGATTTAGGCTTAGTCGAAGTTAAAACAATTTGATTACTCTAATGGTAATCCTCTATATGAACTCTTATGTTAATTCACCTCAGAGAGGTCACCAGTGGTTGTGGAGAAAAAGCCTCACAGCATATGTTGTTGATTCGTGCTGCAATAGGAAAGCTCCGGACTGCTGTACGCTAGCCAAAGGTGAGCCAAATTTGGCTCCAACGCAGAGGGGGATTAATCACACGGCAGGCCTAGCCGAAACCACATCACCCACATCTGGCTTAGCAGCTGTGCCACACACCCAATGCTCACACAGAGAAAACCTGCTGTTGCCCACGCACAACACGACCCGGGGAAGCACAACACGACCCGGGGAAGCCCTCTAAACCCTATAGCACAGCAACCATCCAAAGATAGGAGCGTGCGCTATTGTCATCTGTAGCCTTCTATTTTAAAACAATTTTTCCTCTTCACATGTAGATGTGTTTTACACAGGTGCCATATGGCCCGGAACTTTACGTGTTTTTATTATTACTTCAAAATTGAAGCTATATAACGTTAACATTAACCAGCCTTAACAGCCACTGCATGTTGACAACATTTTCTGGTAGTATAGGACCTACTCTTTGGTTATGGAGACATGCAGCATGCTACACCTAGCACCCAATGACCCCATACCAGAGACGGTTGATGACGGTTGTTCTAAAAGATCTTTGCCCATACTGTGTAGCCTATTCAGCAAAGTGTGACCAGAGCTTTGACTGTCTATAAACTGTAGGTAGCAATTCTTGTTACACTTCAGATGGATTGTATAAAGGTCATATTAGATATCACAAAAAAATTCACACTTCACTACAAGAGAAAAGTGACAAAAAAAGAAAAACAATTCTCATCACGGTGGAGTTTCACATCATCACATTCAACAATTAGAATACGAATAAACTGGGGGAAAAGATAATCTATTTGTTCAATGCTTGTCAAATCTATTATAATATTTTCGAGGGAAACGCCGTGTGCGCGAAGGACTCACAAAAAAAACTTTCAAATAAAATAAGTGCGTTGTTGTTGAGCGATTTAACAACGAAAAACAATAAAACACTTGACACAACAATTAACACATAACAGTTTGCCAGCACCGGAACTCACCGGTATCCTGCCTGGACTATGATGAAGTTGCGAACTCGTCTATGGAGATCCACGCGGTGTATTCTGTTCCCGGGGCATCCTGCGAAGCGTCACGGCGGCAGGTAAACACACCTGCGAAAGCAAAAAGATCGCTTGCCGTCCACTTTTGTTTTACATCCAGTCCCCCAGAAGTCCACAGGTGTTAGCCTGGTCTCATTTTCTCACTGAACAACATTCTCCACAGCGTTGTTGTCCGGCAGTATGTCGCATCTGTCTCGCGGATTATTTGGGTCGCCAGTCTCAAACCTGATCATGCTCATATTCGGCACGCACGCCACCGTTGCCCTTGCCCGTGGGTGACAGACAAGCAAACATGTTCTCGGTAGTTTCACAAAATCTGTGCTGTAGCCTACTATAATATGTGTTGTTTCCAGTCGTAGTGTCTGGTACACTGGAGTTAAAGCGACAATAATAGTCTGAAAACAAGTCCTAGGCTGTGTGGAAGGATTTGTGATTTTATTTATTTATATAATTATTTTAATAAACACGCTGTGGAATCCGGCCAGGATAGTGCTTACTTTCCTCTAGCTTTATCTAAAGGGATGACGGCAAGAAAGGACGGGCCAGCCAAATCAGGGGATTTGGTGAAAACACCAGATGGAGCCTAAGAGCTGAATTCAAACACAGGCTTTTGCGCGGAGAAAGTCAACCTCTATGAAATCATATCAAAAGCCACAGATTGGCCTGGGGATGGCCTTTGCCAATCACCCACACAAGCACACAGTCATCCGCCGGTAATTGGTCTGTGAACATGTCAGTATGAATCTGGGAAAAAATTTGGAGGTGCAGAAAAGAAGAAGAAAACAAATAGGATGTCCTAATCTGGGTCTGCAGCATAACTTTGAATAAACCAAGAAGATAATCTAAATCTGTACCCATTCTCTGATGAAGTCCAGTTTTCTCAACAAAGTTCAATGCATAGTGTTCTCAAATATACCCCAATGCACTCTAAGTGAAATGGATTTGAGTGTATTGAATTATGAATGAATTTTAGTCCAGTAGCCCACCTCTACCCTTCACAGGGGTTTTAGGCTCAATATGCTACATGTAGTACTGAGGTCACAGTGTTCCCCATGCAAAGTAATCACTATTTTAGTGTTTTACACTATTTTTACACCATTAACAAGGCTCAATGTACAGCTTTATACTTGGTAGGATTTCATGGGACATCACTATTGAAACGATGCATTGAGAACTTTGTAAATGTAAAGAGTTTATCAAAAGATGGTTTAAACAGAAAGCGCCTTTTTTAACCTTTTACCTTAAAAAAGGGATAATATCCTTTGACCTTACCTTATATTTAGCTCTGCGTTTGCAACACTTCCCTCCATTCACTAATTAGATGTGGGGAAAATGCTTCTGGACACAACAAGCTCGACACAGGATCAAATCGTGACTAGCAGACAGGAGATAACAATCAAAGTGCACAGGAAGGCTTGACCCCACTAGCAGATAGCAGATAGTTTCCCCACACACAGATAAAATGATTCTCCTCAATCAGTGTAATTAGTGTATTTCATAGTATAGTACATTCATAGTATAGCCATAGTGCATCATAGTGTAGCCACATATAGGTTAAGAAAAGGAGGAAGATTTTGCAATCGATCACTGGCTTGCTTTATTCGTTGTGGTGGTATATGGATTTAGATATATATTTAGTGAAAATAACTGTTGGAAAAAACTGTTATTTTCCCCAGCTTAACCTTTTGCATCACCTATAGGCGACTGCATGTCTGCCTTTTGGCCTTTAGCAAAATATTTTTTGTGCTGAGAAGCCCAGAGGATTACTTGTCTACAAGGCGGCCTAGCTGCTTCTCGACTGTGTTTTATATAACGAGATGAAGAAGAGGCAAACATAATCAGTCTTGCTAATCCACAACGTGTCTTAAACACCCTCATGAGGTCTTGTTTAAGCTCTAGTTAAAATATTTAATATAAATTGATTCTAAATTAGTATGTTATACTGAAATATTGAAATTTAAATATGTTAATATAAAACTACTTTACTTTTCAATACAATTTAAAATTTACATTTTTTTTATCTGCCCTTGCTTTTTAAAGGGGCATTCCATCCTTTGTATAAAGTGTGTGGGTCATTTCAGGTGCATGCATGAATGAATGGGCAGAAGTGAAACATGCATCTAGAGCCTACAGCTGAAGTGAAAACGTTAGCACTGGCGTGGCGTATTTAAGCAGATGGCTCTGTACATTGCTGCCGGCACCCCCACTAGACAGGTGGCTTGCATCCGCAACTGACTCAGCTATATTTCCTGTCCATCAGGCATGAAATAACTGCAAGGCAGCTTGGGAAAAAAGCCCCACACCCCCCCACACACACACCTCCCCTCCTCCCCATGCCAACATGGAAAGAACTGACCACACACAAAGGGCTGCACGTGCCTTGAAACCATGACTCTAAGCCATATACTGTAATATGATGTAACTTCCTGCGGAATGACCTTGAAGTTCTGTTATAAATCTCTACATACACTTTGCACTGACATGATTGGTCTACCGTATCCCAGATTATTCAGTGAACCAATCAGCCCCCACCACTGCATACCCCAGAGCACTTTCCCATTCTGTGTCTCCTGCATGAAGTTGTCCTGCATCCGCATACACCCTCCAAAACCTGTTTAGATAGGTTTCTGCTATGTAGCTTGATTGTTATCCTCTTTTTGTAAGTCGCTTTGGATAAAAGCGTCTGCTAAATGCATAAATGTAAATGTAAATGTAAATTTTTATTTTCTGTCCTCAGACTCACAGGACTGAAAATGAGAGGAGATAGGAGATGACTGTACTGTAGACAGAGATTGCAGTTCTGGGACACAGACCTCTGGTTCCTTTCACATGACAAGCTGATGCAGTAGGTTTTTTCCTTCTTCTGTACTTTGAACTAATTCTATATCCAAACAACTGCTGTACTGAAATGACTTTGTTGTGGATACACTGTTCCTCCACACTAATTGGCTGTTTTTGCTTTTATGGAGACGGCAGCAACTTTTTTATCTTTTAAAAAAAGTATGTGACAATAAATATCCTTGAATCCTTGAATCCTTGTAGTCAGGGAAAAAAAGAAAAGTTAAAGGTCACCTGCGAGACCACTGGAATAATCCTATCCTATCCTAAGCCCAATTTGACCTTTGACCTTTGTTTCTTAGGAAGGGAGGAACCGTGGTTCCTTTTGGCAAGTGGTCCGGATCATCCACAGTATGTCAAATAGGACCTAAATCCTTATTTTGAGTCTATGTGTAAACAAATATAAACAAACACTGTAAATAAAGACAACACAATTAAATCTGTGTGTCCCTGGCTCTCTTGTTTCTGACTAAAATAGTCTAACAATTATACTGCTATATTAGTTTAGGCTCCATGTATAATTACAAGTGTGTGGTACCCCTGCTCTTATTTGCAGTAATTGAGAAATAATTACTTGATTGGATCAGTTGCTATGGTTACACATTTAGCTGGGAGCTCAGCAAAACATTTATCAACTCACTAACTTGTTCCCAACTTGCAGCTTTGATTTGACATGTATCAACATGGCTCCATTTGATGGTGGTGTTTGTTATACTGTAGGTTCCATACAGTGAGGGCTGGAGGAAATACTTTTCAGTGCTCGTTAAGCAAATGGAATTACTAAGTTACTTTATTTTGAGGAGGAACACAGAGACGGACTGCCTCTGGGCAAAGCACTGACAGCTGATGAATTAAAATTGTTCTCACATGACAAGGGTGGTCGTGTTTGTGTGTGTGTGTGTCATACATTCATTTGTGTGTAAGACTGCACTTACATATGTGCTCACATATGTGCGTGTGTGTGTGTGTGTGTGTGTGGACGATGAAAATATATTGAGAAAACAAGAGCAAGAGTGAAAGTGTGACAGGAAAACCATGATCGTTTCAAAAGTAGAGGACTCAATCAGGAAATGCTACTTCCCTGTTCAATACTCAAACAAACATAGAGCATTTCACTGAGAGCCACAGAGCAATCAGAGGTGAAACAGCACAATCAGGTAAGCCTGCGTTTCATCCTACGCTATCCAGATACCCAAACATTTCTGTTATCTGACTGTGCTGTGGGCTTGTGGGTTGCAGCGTGACAGAGTCATTTTTCTTCTTTTGTAGATGTTTTTTTCTGCCGTAGTACTTCATCTATTCCACCACAGAGTTTGGTGACATTTTACTAGAGGTCCTTCTATTTCCCTTTTTTACCTAATGGCAAAAGCTTTCATGCAGTTGCCATGACGTGTGCACTGAGTGCAAATCAATTCTGTAATAGACTAGTGTTTATCCTACAAGATGGTTCTTTGAAATATGAATTCATATCTGAAAGCGGCACAGTTAGAAGCAGAGACAACATTTAAAAATGACAGTTTAATAGTTACTATTTAACAGAATTACAACAGCAATTAAAGGAAAAGTGATCAGAAACTGACAAGATAGTTCTTTGAAATATGAATTCATATCTGAAAGCAGCACGCTTAGAAGCAGAGACAGTTACAGTTTATCAGAATTACAACAGCAGTTAAAGGAAAAGCAATCAGAATCCTAACTGTTGTTATCTTCTGGCAGTTGGGCTAGCCCCTTGAGCTGTCGTAACTGCCCAAGGTTTCCTCCTTTACAATAAGAAGTAAAAACAAAAAAAGCTGCTAGGGAGTTTTTCCTTGCCCCTGTTGTTCATTGGGTCTCTTTGTGTTAAGCGCTTTGAGACATGACTTTTACAAATGTACTATATAAATAAAATTGAATTGAATTGAATTCTAGCCTATCCCCTTTACTTGGGCTATTTCTGTAAAAAAAATCCCAGTCAGACATAATCATTCTAGAAATGATTCTTCCTGTTTTAATAGCTTACGTGTGTTATTAATGGGATACAGAGGTCACATTTATTGATAGCAAATATCCTCGAACAGACAAATGATCCTATTTTAAACTTATAAAACTTATAAACATGTCCTAATGCAATTTTGCCATTAAATGTGCTTTCAGTACTTTCAATCTATTTGTTGGGTGATGGTGGCGTAGTGGATAAGAAATGTAAAAGTCAATATGAAAGTCACCTAGAAACAGACCTAGAAACAGATCACCTAGAAACAGATCACCTTTGTGCCCTTGAGCAAGGCATTAAACTCTAAGTTGCTCTAGGGGAGACTGGCCCTGAAGTCATTTCTAGCTGAAACAAATGTAAGTTGTTTTGGAGCAAGATGTCTGCTAAATGCATTAATATGAATGTTTTAGCCCAAGAGGTCCTGGAGGTCAGACAGCGTCTGCTGAGCTTAGAATGATGCTCCCTCTCTGGAGTCTCTCAGTCTTGGCCTTCAGCCTCAATGGCTCATGGGAACTGTGGAAGGATGAGCACAGTAAAGTCTACTCAAACCAGGTATGATACAC
>JAGFZM010001287.1:81871-156358 GCA_017657215.1 Limnothrissa miodon
CACCTGCGTTAGTAGCCTTCTGAATCTGTTTGCAGGTGGTAAGCATTAAGCATAAGGTGACAATAGGGTCTGGCTGCAGAACTTGCACTCTCTGCCACTTGCACTCTCTGCCAGACCCTTCTCCGCTGTGAAGCTGCCATTATTAAGTAAATTGTGTAGTAGGCAAAACATTGGTTTCGTTATAAGTTAGCCAATAACTGAAAGTGTTCTAACATAAAAACAACCCAGCTGGAAAAATGACGTTTTTAATTAATTAATTTATTTATTTATTTATTTATTTATTCATTCATTTTTTTATATTTGGGCTAGCCTCTTGTAGATCCTTGTAGGTGAGGCGATAGAGCAGATAGGCTCCTACATTATATGTTAAATGTACGATCACCTTTCACTAAAGGATAACAAATGTTCTCACCTTTCCACTGCAGTAACAAATGAGTGCCAGCAGGAGGCATTACAGGCTAGATAAGATACAGCCCTGTGTAGAACTCTTTGCATTGTGTGTTGCAAAAAGCTTCTCCGTAATTAATTTCTGAGCATGTAGGCCTAGGGTAACATTTAGGTAAAGTGAAAATTTTAGGGGAAATCAAGTGCTTTGTATTGTGCAGAAGGACAACACAATTACACAAGGATAACAAACACTTAGCCAGACAATTTAACAAATTCTCAAAAACAATCAAAGACTTGCCTATGGGGCAGTGGGGTGGGGGAAAGAAGTAGAAAAAGAAGGGGGAAACATTCTTTAGGCTAGATTTGAGATGTATGTAGGCCTAATTAAAGCTCCATAGGCCACTCATGTTGATTGATCTTCTCTATGTCAGCTTCAATCCACTGAGTTCCTTGCATTCAACTCTTTGTGTGACCCTTAATCACTTAAACCACATGGTGTTACTCAATAACACAGCCACAGGATAGTCACAAGACAACCCTTCAATTCCCTTTGTAGGTCTCTGGCCATATGCTGAAGGATCCTTTTAAGGCCTAAACCTTAAACAACTTAAAGTGAGAGTTTGGTCTTTAACACATTGAGCCCCTTTCACAGGTTGTCTAAAATGTAAAAAGATCTCAGGATTCTGGCTGACTTGCTAGTTACATTTTGCAGGGTTGTGGGTGCATGAAGGAAGACATGAGATCCCAATACACCCTAACCATGACTCATAAGATCTCAGAGACTTCTCTGGCATAAACCAGCCACTGAGAGATGATTCATTTTGAAACATTGGGATTCAATCCTTAAAAATCTTAAATTCTGAGATAAACAATACTGCATTATCTGGAAGCAAAGGGATACAATATGATTGTTGGCTATAGTGCTGGACTTTGAGTCATACATATGGTAACATTCACAGTGAATATCAATTGATTGACAACATGCAATTCTGGTTTTGTGCAGTAAACACAGGGTGTTGCACTGACTTGCAGTCTCTCAAAGTGGTTGTGTGAGGGGAGTCTTTCATTTTCTCTTTTGCAAATGGGGGGGGGGGGGGGGGGGGGGGGTTCTTGGACATGGGTAACTTGGACACCTATTAAAGGGATAATATCCCTTTGGGATAATAAAGGGATAATAAAGGCATTAAGCCGGGATATCTTGGTTATCCTGGCTCAACTTATCCATGATCCAGTTACACAAAAGCGGGATAGGGGGCAGCAGGATATGTTATGGTATAAGTTACCATGGAGATTTAGTCTGTGGAGTAAGCCTGCCTCTGACCAGGCTAAATTACAGGATCTATTAATCTCATCCCTTGTCTCAGGCAGCAGCCACCTCAAACTAAGACCAATAGTTATTCCACTGTCAGTCATTTTAGAGAAATGATTTTAGATGATGTTGCAATCATTAGGTTATATATATACACATTTTTAACATATATGTATATTTTAATATTAATATATAAGTCATACATTTATAAAGTCATAACATCGTAACCAATTGTTTTAGAGGAGAGTTGTTAAAATGAGGGCTGTGGAGCATTTTGTGGAATTGTACTTCAGTATAGCTTTCACAAACAAAAAGAAACTTAATATTTTGGAACATCAGCATCACATAAGTATCAGAATATGCAGCAAATTGCATCTTCTCCACAGAAAGAGCCAATGTCATAAATGTATATATATATTTTTTTTCCTCAGTGTGCCCCTAAAACTCCATCAAATAAAATACACATCCCATATAAATATAAATACAAAGTGTGACATTTTGTTCCTTTAGGGAAAAAACAAAACAGGTAAACCACAGTGACTTGACAAGATAGAAAGCACAGAATCAAAGCATATACAAGTCATCGATTGCATACACAAATTCCTCTCTCACTGCAGGGCATGTTTAACTAAAATTCACTGCATGCCTCTTTGCAACTACGGGATACATTTAACTTAAATTTAAGGCATGCATATTAACTAAAATAATTGTCAGGGGAACCTTGTGGCCTTCTGGGGGCCCTCTCTTTCCTCAGCAGGCCAAATTGTGTAGGGCAGCACATGCCACAGTAATGTTGCATGCCTTTACAGGGCTGACCCTTAATTTGGGAAGGCACCGAAATCGTGCCTTCAGGGGGCCAAAGGTCATTTAAACCCTGGCACTGGTCCTGGCATAGGCATGGTTGTAGGCCTGCTGTGCTTCCTGGGGGTCTGTGTGAGGTGTCAGGAGAAAAGGCTGGCAGGCATATGCCCTGTCTCCCAGTAACACACCAGAAAATTCACCTGTCAACAAAAAGTCTCATCATTACAACCTCATAAACAGAGTGACATTCTTGACACAGCCATGATGTAGATGTATATTAATAAGGGATGTTTGGCTCACCTTGTGATAGGCGCTGATAGATGTTGGACACCTGAAAGTAGCGCTCTAGAATCTTTGATTCTGCCTCCGACGGCGAAAAGTAGCCAATGCCGCTCTCCCTGCCTTGGTAAATCAGTGAATCTGTGATCAGTGGCGGGGTCTATTTGAGGGATAGGTTACACCTGGCTTGATGAAACCGTGTCTGCTTATCCTCGCTCAGCCTTTGCGCAACCCTTGGACGCTCTTGTTTTGGATTCAATGAGCTTCGCTTACTCACTTATCCTGGATGTCTTAAAGGGATAGTTCAGTTTTTAACACATTAAGCCCCTTTCACAGGTTGTCTAAAATGCAATAAAGTCGAAATCGAAATTCTGACGATTACTTCTGTCTCGGCTATTTGGGAAATGTAGAATCGCCTCTGCTTGCCTTCAAAATGGCTAGCAATGGGCATATGTTGTTTCTATCCTGAAAACACTGGTTTTTAAAAAGTGCTACTCACCAAGTGGTTAGTGGTGCTCAATGATGTTCCAAAACATGTATCGTAGCGAAATAAAGCTTCTGTCATGTTTTATCTGGCACTTTGTTTATAAGAAGGAGCAAACAGATCCCTTTGGGACTTACTAAATGGCAAATAAAATATGACAGAAACTGTATTTTGCTACGATACTTGGGTTGGAACATCAGCAAACGCCACTAATCACTCCATGAGTAGCACTTTTTTAAAACCAGTCTTCAAAGGATCGAAACAACACATGCCCATTGCTAGCCATTTTAAAGGCAGGCAGAGGCGATTCTATATTTCCCAAATAGCCGAGACAGGAGCAATTTTGGTGTCAACAACTTTATTTCATTTTAGACAACCTGTGAAAGGGGCTCAATGTGTTAAAAACCGAACTATCCCTTTAATCCAACTTTTGTGCAATGTTTTATCTGAAGATAAAACAAAACAATCATGACACTGTCCTTAGATCTGATTTGATCACACTGCCTGACTTTAAAAGTCTTTTTCAAGAACAAGAACTGTGTTATACAATTAAGATTTATCTTGTGGAGGTAGTCCTTGCCGGCATAAAGCCTAAAAACAATTTTTACATACATACAACATACCTTTTTAGGCTACATACACCCCTTTCTTTAGATATATAGACCAAAAACATACTTCACTTATGTGACAATAAACTTCAGGTAATAAATCCTTGATTTTTTTATTCAATGGCTGTTGGTGTATCTGCTACCATATATAATTAAAGAATAGAGAATATAAATTTCATTTTAACTTTTTTTTATTTACAAAAATAACCGTTGGCCAACATGTTCTAAGTTTGAGTCTTTAATACCTCAGCTGGTTGAGTTTCAGTGGTTTCTTAACTGGCCAAAACTAACTGCCTTTCACAATCCAGAGTCATAGCCTACATGTCAAAAGATGAATTCCAGATAACCTGTATATCAGGCTCATTCTGTTTGACAGACAAAAAGGGAGGTTTTGGCCTCCACCTGGCAACGCACTAGGTCAACAAGGAGGCTTTGTTGTCAGAGAATACTTTGTGGGTGTGGGAAAACTACTGTACGTTCTCTCTTTTTTATTAACCTACTGTTTATACTGTACATTTTATTTGTGTCTAGGCCTACACACTATACATAGGGTGCCTTGTTTGTTTTACATGCAAAGTTATAGCCCTAGGCTAAACTGTAATTATGTAAGCAATGACACTGACACAGGATAACTCTCTGACTTTGACAAAAAGGTCAGTCATACATAGGCCTGTTTTTCGATTCATTTGCAAGTTAATACTTTCTCTTTAGTTTCTATAATATAGGCCCAAGCTAAAAAAAATAGTCTTAATTTGGGTCTATTATTATTCAGACATTTTATTACAACATTTTTATTATATATTATTATTATTATTATTACAACATTAATCAGATTTTTTTCATATGTAAAGCAAAACAACCAGTAAAGAGGACAAGGATTTTTCCTTTTGCCAAAGATGTGCACATACATTTTTATTTTCTTCCCGACTGTTGCTGTTTCCCATTGGTAAATGCATTTGTCATTCATCTTTCTAACGCCTCTTTGCGTGACGTCATATGTGTCAATCGCCATTTTGGAATAAGAATAGGAAGATTGTACAGGAGTGCCGTGGGCTGAGGGTAGAGTGGTGCTTACACAAAGCTCCCTTTTTCAGGCGACGAAAAGGCGCTTTACCGTCTCCACGAGTAGAAACATGTCGTCAGAGAACCAAGAGTCCGAGGCGCCGGTGGAGTCAGGAGAGGAGAAACAGGTAGGTTTTATTGAGCAGCGTACCTTGGCCAGTGCAAGGCTTTGGAATTCAGCTAACACTGGCTAGCTGAGAGTCCGCTACGTCGCTTATTTTAAGTGAATGGC
Organism: Limnothrissa miodon; assembly: GCA_017657215.1. Classification (NCBI taxonomy): domain Eukaryota; kingdom Metazoa; phylum Chordata; class Actinopteri; order Clupeiformes; family Clupeidae; genus Limnothrissa; species Limnothrissa miodon. The sequence continues at coordinate 87,034 of JAGFZM010001287.1, forward strand.
TAAGTAACTTATCACAGCACCAACACATTTAAAGATTACTACTGGATGCATGTATTGATTGTACGGAAGAGTCTTAGCGACATTTTATAACCTGACGCGTTACTGTGAACGTGTATATGTATGTCGTGACATCGAGCTGGTATATTTACGGGCAAGGCTCAGATAGCCTGCTTAATGCACAAGTTATCCTATTCCATATTGCAGGATAGGTGATCTGTCGCAAAAAAAAACTCGTTTCCCTCATTGGCTAGTACTGTTGTCAAGCTTCATAGGTGTCTTCCGGTTATGATGACTAAATATTTCGTGCGCAGCTCTGCCATGTTGATCCAGTTCATAGGAACAGGCGAGGGATAGAGAGTAGGCGTGATTGCTGCTGCTGAGACTCGGGATGTCCATCTGCATCAGCAGACTGAGATGTCAAGTGTCACTGCCTGGAAGTGCGGGAAGAATCATAACGGAATAGGCCTACACAGGCGCCAGTCAATTTAAGGCATTCTCTGAAGACACTCTTGTTGTGCACATTTTGCAGCTATGTCTGTTTTTACAGGGCCTAGAGCTGCGGATGGGGAGATGCCTTCCTCAGAAATCCTTTAGCTTTAGCAACTGTATTGTTCCAACACACAGACTACCTGCAAGAAGTAGGAATGGAAATTAGATCACATTACACCACAATAATCTTTGCATTTGGCATACAACTGCACAGCTCAGTGCCTTGTAGTGTGTCTGTAGTACCTCAAGGGTATACCATCAAGTCATTATATTGTCCACACGAAAGAAGTGTTCCTGTTTCTGCCACTATTTTACCCACTGTTGGAAAGCAATGCACCCCCTGACTCCTCGAAGACGTCTCAGACGTAAACAGACTTGGATCATTGGTGGATTCATTCCAGTTAAGTCTGAGGCTTCAGGACTTGGTTTTAGGAGGGGGCGTCATGATTCACTTTCAGTCACTGAATATTCAACTCGGTGATCAGTCGTTACCCCTCAGGTTCCCTTCAGACGCACAGGTAATACTGCAAGCCTACTATAAATCATAAGTTTACTGCAGCAGGCAGGCCCCCCTTCAGTTTACACCCTCCCACAGATGCTCCACTCCCTGGTTTTGCTGCACCATTTGCTCAGCGGCAGCCCTGCTATTAACAGTGAAATACAGTGGCTTCACTATAAGTAGCGAAGCTGCTAGTTCAACTACATTTTGGAGTAGCATGGATGCAGCGAAGATGGGCTGTATTGTTGTTCTGTGGTAGCTTTCAGCTAGCCAACGTTTTCAGAGCATCAGGTCTCTGCAGCATACCTTTCATCAAGGCCATGCCTGTTATATCAGTTGTTTACAGTAATGAGATTCATTTGTTGCATGAGATGCATTATTCAATCTTTGCAGAAAACAATTTTGATTTCTGTCTCTCCTATCTGCACATTGTAGTACATTTAGATTGTATATCATAAGTAAAAAAAACTGTGGTGAATCTAAATCAGATTGTTTTTTCAGGACCAAATAAAGCACCCGTATGATTTCTCTCACTTAGTCTATCCTGGACAAGAATTGTGTAAATAACACTAAAAGATTATTGTTTAAAACATGTGTAAATGTACAGACTTGCTATTAGTGTTAGCTGTATGGCTATTGAAGCGACCTGTCTGCTTGGTCACAAATAGAAAGAATGTTGAATTATTTTATTTATTATTTGGATATTATAAAGTAGCTTCACATGCAATAAGCTATTTCTGCTGTTTTTTTGTAACTTAGTTGGATCTGTTTTGTCTTCAGACAGCTTTAATGTAGGGAAGCTTCATCTGATGTAAAGTAATTAGTAACTTCACATTTTCTGAGTAGCTTGTCTAAAACTGATGCTAGGGTATATTTTAAGGAGTGTTGATGCCATCCTGAGGGTAACATCGCCAAGTTGCAGTGATGTATCCTAAAGAAGGCATGAGTAACCAAGTTGACTTTTAAAAACATTTTAACTGACAAACGCCTTGATAAAGACCAATGAAATGCATAGCTGTCTACCCATGTAGAGCTCCTCAATTGTTTTTGGTTCTATATAAAGCCAAAACTAAATACAGGGCTTAAAGTATCCCGGCACCATGCCGGATCTCCGGCGTGTGGCCGTGAGGAGGAAAACATATTTTAGAGCCTGCGCATGCAGTTTAATATTTTCAAGGCAATTTATTTCACCTACCAATCATATGAGAGGAACGCAGCTTTAACTAACGTTACAAATCTATCAGAAGCAGAGAAGGGCGGATCCTTGCAATACGGTATGTTTGACACCAGTGCTGAAGCCTAGTCTACATGATACGCGGTAAAACCATCTTAAAAGATATTGGGTTTGCGAATAACCAATAAAACTTGGGAAAAGATACGTATCCTATAAAAAAAAATATCTGAAAACAATCCAATCACTTAACAAACGTTACTGAATGGTTGTAGGTTCTCCTAGCCCATAGGCAAATTAGTGAGGCAAAAAGTTCAGGCTCAGGATTTTTTTTAACTTTAACCCCTGTAAATAGAAAGTACCATAACACACACACACACAAACACACAACACCCTACGGCCATTGTGGTGCTTGGAAGCAAGTGTACCTGAAGGCTTCTGGTACAGAGCATGGCGCTTGTGACCCTATTCTGTGTAATGGTTCTCTTAAATATTTTACCTTCCTGCAGTTTAACCAGACTTGGTGAAAGCCAGCACCACGCTCACAGTGCTGCGTCTCTGACGCAGTGCAGACGGAGACATAAAAATAAATGAAAAATGTGGGCATCGTTATCGCCACTCTGCATTTGCATTGATTTTTAGAACTGGACAGGCAAAGCCATTATTGAGCTCATGGATGAATATCTTAACCTCTGAGGTGCAGGCACGGTCAGCGTTTTCCCCTGGAAAGATGGGCCTCGAAGACCCGGCGGAATGACCGCACGAGGCCTATATGCAGCCTTAACACACACTTTTATTAGATTCTTCGGTCTGATTGCCAAGACAACCGCTATGCTAACCCGCTAACCCCAATTCATTAAAATACATCTGTTTATGTATATCATCTATATCAAAACAACAAAACACCAAACACCCAGACACCCCCTGATTTATTTGTACGTACTAACTGACTGTAGTATATATTGCAATTTACTCTGTATATCTTGCACTTTTGATCAGACCATGAACCAAATTTTGTTACCCTCTGTGTAATGACCATAAAGCTAAATCCAATCTCATCTAATCTATTGTAAAAAGACTACTGAGCACAGGAGAAAGAGGGAATATTTCAGATTTAAGGCCCTGTTTGCATATACAGCCCTCCGCTTGTTGCCTTCCCACATAGAAAAGTAGGTTGGGGTCAGACCTATATATATTATATGCAGCCGTATGTGGGATTTACATGATTCTGGTAGCATAGAGAAGAGTGGTGTTTTACTAATGGGAGTGTGACTATTCCATTTTTGTGTTTCTTTTGACTTCAAAGGGTTGAAATTATTGTGCGTCATCAGTGGTTATTCAGCCTAATCACCTCTGCATTGCACAGCATTGCATTATCATTACATGTAGCGTGGTGCTTAGTCACTGTGTGTGTCATGCTGTTGTCACTTAACCAGCCCTCAGCCTGCCCTTTTAACATACAGGATGTGGTACAACAATCATGGACCAGTTTGTGACTTTTTTTTTTTTTTTTTTTTTTTTTCTTTCAAAAAAATGAGTAATTTACTTCATAACAGCTTTTAGTTTACTTGGGGGAGTTTGTCAACTCCTCTACTTAAGCTGACACTAAAGTGTGTGGGGGGAAGAAAGCCCCTCCCCCTGCTCTTTGGCCTACTTTCATCAATGTTTATAGTTAAAAAGTAACCGCTAGCAGTTAATTGATCCATTGGGATGGATTTTCTGAAGGATGATTCAACCATTTTTGTTCCTTTTTTAATTCTCTATATGTCCATATGATTATTATTATTATTCATTCTGCATCCCACTCAAGTCTCCTCTTCTCAAATTACCATACCATGTTACCTACACTGGAATTTAAAACACTGTGGATTTATGTAACCTGTAAACTCGTGTGTCAATATTTTTGACCAGTTCACCACACATGTAAAACTACACTATGTCATGACACTTGTGACTATTATGGTTTAGTTTTTAATTTAGGACCAGATATTGTTGTGTCCTTTGGCTGTAACAAAGAACTCTGTAGAAAATTCTAGAATCTTTGGTTTATACACTCGTCGCACATATTTGGTTGTTCCTGGTTTGACTGAATGAATTTTTTACTTCATGGCCAGTTTTCCTTTAAGCAGTTTAGGGTGAAGTGCCTGGATCAAGGGCACAACGCTGGCAATTGCCACGCTACTTGGCAGGCTAGCCAGACAGGTTCCTTTACCGCTACACTACCTCCACCTCAATGACTTGCATTAAATGGTCTGCCATGATCTGGAGCTCCAAGGTCCTGAATCATCCAATGCTTCCCCATTTCCTGTTATTTTGGGAAGATTTGTTACATAGGTGGAAGCGGGGCCAGTATAAATGCAACTTGTCAATATCACTCATCATCGCCATCGTCATCACCATAATGGCAAAGCTAGTCCTTGGTATGCTAATCATTCACCTCTTTTTATTGTATGTTGTAAGGGATCTGGAACTTTGCTCATTTATGTGCCTTATCTTTAACACACACACACACACACACACACACCCATGCACTGTTGGCTGTCCCTGGGTCAACATAAAACACCCATTCAGATCCTGAATATAAAAGTGATATTGACATACAAAGGGCAAGAGTGAGGCACATAAAGACTTGGCGTTTGTCTTGGCATAGCCTCTGTAAGATGCCATCTGCCTCGGCGCTATAGCCTCTCAATGTGTGCTTGGCCAAGGGTGGTGCATTTGGATGAAGTACTTATAGCTGTGAAGGAGGGATCATCCCGTTGGATCTGTAAAGCCCGGTTCACATTAAAGGAGAAGTTCTGTGTGAATTAATCTTTAGCTATAGTTGTTAGCAAGTTGTTAGCCATAGCAAGTACTCTCAGTAGGTATCAGAACAAAATCATTTGATGCAACAGGCCAAATACTGAAGTGATTTAATTTCGCAACGCTCCATACACTTAGCATTAGTTATCAGCTTGTTATTTGGTCTATGTTGCATTAAATGTCCTGGTTCTTTTTACCCTACAGACAGCATTCAGTGACCTTGGACAACAGGGCTCTATACTATGGATTGATTCACACCAAACTTCTCCATTTAAAGCGGTGAACAGCCCAACGCCCTGTTCAAAGGGCACTTGCAAAGTTAGCCGTTGTAGCAAACCCACCACAAGACCGAGACCATCGATAATTGGAGATCAAGCAAATGAATGGCCACACTTAGGCTACGTGTCTGTCTGTCTGTCTGTCTATCTGTCTCTGTGTTTGACTTGTCTGTCTGCCATGCAGTGACTGCTTCTGGTCAGTTAACTGGGTCAGACAGATCTGGGCGAGACCAGTCTGGCTTTGAGATAACAGGGACGGTGATGTGGGTGACATCCAACTCGTGCCCCGTGGTTGGCTTTATCTTGTCAAGGCAAAGGAAAGCCAACCACCAAAACCCATTTAAAGTTTGGCCATCTCTCTTTCCTCATGTTGGCTCAACTCCTACTGGACTTGCTTTTTATACACCTATTGAGAAGGGCAGGAATCCCAAGATCAGGGTCATGGCAAATGTCTTTGTTTTCACATAGCATCATAGAACTATTCTGGGGGTACCATGGCTCTGTTGGCCATGGCGCCATCCCATAAATCTGGGGACCCGGGTTTGGGTCCGATCCGAGGTTATTTCCCGATCCTCACCCCATCTCTCTCTCTCTCTCTCGTTTTCTGTCATTATCTTCACTGTCCTATCCGATTAACGGGGAAAAAAGCTCCCAGAATATCTTTCAAAAGAACTATGTACAACCTTGGTAAAAACGTTTCTTTGCAATTTCTCTTTGTTGATTAGGAGCTGTTTGAGGTAGCCTCAGATCAGCAAATAAGCATCTGTGCTCGGGCAAGGGGCAGGTGTAGGTAGAGACCAGGTAAGCGGCTTTACCTGTGTATGTTCCGTATTCACTATACAGGGCTGTACAGTGGTGCGCTCAATCGCCGTTTGCAACACACCAGGCCAGTCTATTAGAATAAATGATTTCTAAGCGATTCTATGACAATGAAAATGGTTGAATAAGTTCACTGAGAGCTTCTTTAAGGTAAATCTTAAAGCACAAACTGAGGCTGTGTGTTTGAAAGTGTGACTCTTTGGTATCTTGGTGTGTGCCTGCCAGCCCCTTTAATGGGCATCTCTGTCCCCAGCAGGACTCCCAGGAGAAGGATTCCAACCCTGTAAAGTCGGAGGAGGCGAAACTCAAGGCCAAGTATCCCAACTTGGGGCAGAAGCCTGGAGGGTCAGACTTCCTGATGAAGAGACTACAGAAAGGGGTAAGTCGGCACTAGTCCATCCTTATATTGTTCTTCTGACACTCTTTCCATGTCTGGGATAATCACTTGTGTGTTTTATTAGGCAGATTTAATGGTAGCTCTCATATATATTGATCTTTACACTTCGTCACGCTTAAAAAATGCAATACAGTACTCGCCAGAAATATTTTAGCTTTTTCTCAGATACCCCTAATTTTCTGAACTTGCCCTGAAGTGATTCTTTTTAACTACCCGCGTAGGTCTTAGTGAATTCTCCATGCACTGAGATTTGCCGCTGTGCCCTAATAAAAACACTAAAATAAAGCATTCCACTTCAAGCCTGGGGGGCTTTTTTCTGTGAGGGGTAAATTGTGAAGTTAATGTGGTTGGAGTGCACTTTTAACTAAAACTGGAAGTGCCCTAGGCCTCGCCTTATATTCAAAGAGGTTGTTAGATCCCCTCATAATTGCAAATGATAGATGGAGAGTCATTGAATGTGTGAGTTCATACACTCGCTGCCTGTGTTGCTTTTGTGTTCGGCTTCTGATCTACTTGAAAAAGGACCACAACTACCTTGTGGGCCATGGATTTTTATTAATTAGCATCGTAAGACGGCAGTTTTATTCTCAAAATACATTTAAAAACATTTAAGGTGCTAATATTGTTTGTTTGTATGTGCTGAATAAATGCTGTATGAATGCTCAGGAATAGCTGTCCAAGTAATAATCTTTTTTTTCTGTATGTTTCTTTTCCTTTTCAATCTTTTTATTATCGTTGCCCCTTTCACTTCTCCCTCTTTCCCTCTTTCTGTCCGCGCAGCAAAAGTACTTTGACTCAGGCGACTACAACATGGCCAAGGCTAAGATGAAGAGCAAGCAGTTGCCGGTGGCTGGGCCAGAGAAGGGGCTAGTGACTGGGGACCACATCCCCACGCCGCAGGACCTGCCTCAGAGGAAATCCTCTCTAGTCACCAGCAAGCTGGCTGGATAGGCCCACTCAACCGCCACCCTCCCCCACACCCCACCCCTAGACACCCACCCCTCTCAGTGCACTCCACTCCTCCACCCCACCCCACCCGACCCCACCCTGAATTCCCCTCCGGGTTCCTTATGAGTGTCTTGAAGCAGGATGCAGACCCAACACACAGCCCATTATGGAAGATGAGTGTGGATTAAATCGATCCATCCCCCACCCCACCCCACCCCGACATACATGAACCACGCCACAGCTGCCTCCCTCGCAGCATCATCAATATCATCATTATTATCATCATCATCATCATCATCATCACACTTGCTCAGATAGAAACTATAACCTGTAATTCATCACTACACTACAACTCCACCACCTCATTCATCCCTTTAGTTAAGCCCCTCCCCATTGCTCCAACCACCTCCACCACCACCTCCACCCTCCCTTTGTCCATATACCTTATAGCATCAGATTGTCTTTTAAAGTTACAGTGTTAAATAGAGGTGCACAGGTAGCCTACTCCTTATCAAAGGCCAATACGTTCTTCATTCAAGTAAACCTAGCTAGAATTCAAATTCAGGAAACACTTAAAAGTATGTTAAACATAAGACTCATACCATACAATGATGTATTTTTTCTCCAGAATAGAAGAGGCTGTGACGCGAATGCTCTGTGTTTTGTTTCAGGATAAGGAATTTTATTTTCCTAAATAGCTAATGTGTTGTCCCAAATCTTTTTTTTTTTTCTTCTTCTTTGCACACACTGTTAGCCATTATGGTCATTTAGAAGCACTTAGAAGAATTCCTGTTTCGACTGAGACAACTTGTTTGTCGACCCACGTTATTAGTTTGTCAACATGAGACTCACCAACAGCAGTCTGTTTGAACACAGTGCACCTCTGGCAATCCTCTCACAACCAAATAATAACCAATGTATTCCTGGATACTGGCTCTCGCATGGGCCAAAATCCTATCCAAGAATTTATGGAACCAAAGAAACGGGGACAACTAGACAATGAGAGAAGTGAGGAAAAAAAATGTTAGCAGGTCAACTCGAGGATTCTGACGGTTCCACCCTTTAAACTAATTAGCGTCCCCCATATGCAACGGGAACATGCCCAGTACTTGTAAGGTTGTTGGGCATGTTGTGCTGGTGCTTGTCCACCACACCGACAGACTACATTATTTGCCCTGTGCGGTTGTTGGTTTGGATGTAGGATCCAGCCATACATTAGTCAGTCATCAGCAACCACCAGTTTTCTTCTTAGCGACTGCATCTTGCCGAATCTTTTGGGAGAAGCAAAGACAAACCTATAATAATGGTTTAGAAACTAATATATTGATTGTGCATGTTCAATGCACAGTTTTTGTCTTCATTGATCAAACACTTGATATGGATGGAAAATTGGCCGAGTCTGACCTGTAAAGACAAATCATAACAAGTACACTTGTATAGATAGTCATGGACAAATCATAAGTTTCACTTAATGATTAATTAGTTAGGCATGTGAGTAAGTATCAGGCCCATCAGAAGACCTTTTGAATGCATAGCTACTGTTCAGTCACGTGCCCATGAGAGGCGGACAAACTGGTGGTTTCCATGGTGAGGAAAGAAAAGAATATCAGAGTGTGTGATTTCCCTGCGGCTCCTATTGTCGTTTTTGTCGACACAAGTGGAGGTTTGCTATTTCTCCTCCTGTCCTCTCTGCTGGGCACTTAACCGGGAACAAAACAAAAATGGCGAGAGACAAAAAAGGAAAAAAAAAAACCCTACCTAATAAGACTGTATCTGTGCTGTGTAATATTTGGCTGGGACTGGCAGCGTTACTTCTGATCACTGCTTCTACTGTTGTCATGACTACTACGCTTTCTGTTGCTGCTCTGAGCGAGGGGTAGTGGGGTGGGTTGGATTTGTGGGAGGAACGCAGTCGATGTCAGAAGAGGTGTGTGTGTGTGTGTGTGTGTGTGTGAGATAGAAAGAGTGAGAGTGAGTGACCATAGGCACCAGGAGAGCAAAGCCAATCACTGAGTCTTAAGTTGTTGACAGAAAGAGCTGTTTAGTCCTGTGAATAGTAATTACACAGCGGGAATGAGAGGAGCTAAATGCGCTGTGTCAAGTCTGTTGCTAATGCTGTGCGAACAGTAACAGTTCACTTGAAAGTTCTAACTGATGATGGTGATGTCATGGCTGGTATAATTCACAACTAGAAATGATACCCACTGACACTGTTGCCATGCACGCCTAAATATGGGATTATGGGATGGAAGCATTTGGTGTTAATGTGCTGAAAGTTTTCTCAGTAGTAGACAAACAGGAACATCTCAGGTGTTCACGGCAGCATGGACAACTTCAATTGCTTTAAATAATGGATGCTTGTATTTCCTTGACCTGAGACATGTCGGGGTTCTAGTGTATAATGAAATCCCCAAATGATGGTCACTCAGTTTTCCTTCATAGGTGGTTCTAAATTGTTGGTGTTGAATATTCAATAGTTTCCTGATGTCTGTCATCACCTTGGCTCTCCATGCCTGTCTTTGAAAAATAGCCTAAATGCCTTCTCCCCTGCACGTTTCCACTTTACTGTGCTGTCAAGATTACAAAACAGGTGAATATTAGCTCATCTTTTCAAACCTACAGTCTAAAAGAAGGCTGGGAGATTGAACCCCTGTCTTTTCACAGCCAAACATTTACTTGGCAGCCATCTAATGTCATAGCCAATTATAACCTTGGCTATCTTTTCATCAACCAGTCATCAGCTGGCCTACTTGTTTCATATCCAATCATCAGCTGAGCTGTCCCTCGTGCCCCGACCAGCCACTATGTTGGCATCTGGGTTTGCAGTGGGTAGCCAACTTGAACGATTTAAGTTTGAGAACCTTGAGTTCCAGAACTGTCCAGATGACAATGCACGGCCAGCAGATTGAGTTAAATGTGGAAAGAAACCTACCTAGTGGTCAACTTGAGCAATGTATTTAATGTGTACAAAAGATGCCGCTTGCAAAGGAAGTGAGATGGGCTTTGAGAACCGGGAAAATTCTGAGAGGATGTTGTGTGATGTGAGTGTATATATATTTTTCTGCCATCTGCCTTAGTCCCAGCCTCATGTAAATAGCCTGTTTTCTTTTTTGTTTAAGTTTTTTTGTTCTTGCTTATATATCACAAGTCTGTTGGTGTTCATTTGTATTTGGTTTCACTTATGCTTTTGTCTGTTTGTTTTGTGGTTTAGTTTTGTTTGTTCTGTTTTTCTTTCGTTTTGATGCTGCTCCCCTGTTTGCCCTGTTGGGGCTGAAGCAGGAATCGAAAGCAAAGCAGCCATGCATCAACAGCACCACACCCAGTGAGCGTAGTGATCTACCAGCTACTCCCTCCCCACCATTCACTCAGCCTGTGTGTTTATTTGATGTGTGGGCACAGGCTAAAGCGGAGTGTGTAGTTGCTACATGCATGGAGAGTTGAACGGTGCTCTGCTAAGGAGATTAAGACATAGGGGCAGAGTTCGGGGGCATGTATCCTTCAGGCCGATTAGCCCGGATGAGTGCTCTTCGGCTTTGGAGGATCCCACAGGTGGAGTCACTTTGGCACTTGTGAAGAGTGGCATTGGCGGCTTCCGGTTAAATGCTAAGCCTAGTTGTGGTGTGGTCCGTAAGTTTGGGTGGGAGAATAGTCTGCCTGTCTGAAGTAAGCAGATGCTATGTTGTAATGTGTACTCACACACTCACAAACATGCATGCTACCTTTTGTGTTTAATAACGCACTGGCAGAAATGAGTCCAGAGATTCAATGAACAATCCACTGAGCACATATCATGCATGTCCCCATGGAGCTTTTGAGTGGCATAGTGTGAGCCAATCAGGAGCCTCCCTGATGATCACCTTGTGTTTGATTGGCCTGAGTCATAGGACATGGCACTGCATTGCTGTACAGACAGGTAGCCTCCCCCTTAAGTGGCTCTGGAGTAGGAAAAGCTAATGCTCCACGATTGACCCCACAGGATTGCTACACTTCTTGCCATTGTGACGACAATTATTGTTCTCTTTTTTTCCTCTTTGTTACATTTGTTTTGCTGTTGAATTATAAACACACTACTGTAACAAACAAACTGCAGAATTGTGCCAGGAAAGAAGTGAACTGTTGGACTGGAATTGGGACAAAAAAATGGTAAAATGTAGAGAATGTCTAATGTCAGCGTGGAAAGGACTTTTTTGTCAGTATTTGAAATAAAATTTTACATGAATTTCATCTTTCATTTGAATGTGTTTCTGTTTATCTGTTATCTGTAGTGCTAGAGTGTGCCCAAGCAATGCAGTATACCGCTGTGAAGGTGCCTTGTTAAAAATAGTGGTCTGATTTGGGGCTGACATCATGGACTATTTCCTTCCTGAAGTAATATGAGAATCAAGACTGTGTTGCAAGCATTTCAGTGGGCCCTCATGGTTCGACCATAAACATGGTGTCATGTTCTATAGTTGGCCCAGGTTGACCACAAAAGGGCAGCATCTTGGCTTATTCCACGCTGTGTTTTCTCTGTGGCAGCAACTGTTCACTGTCAAAACTAAATAATAATAATTAAAAAAATAAACTTGGGTAACCCTAAATTGGTTTGATCCCAAAATCCCAGTTGCATATGAGAGTGTGTGTGGTTAGGCACTTAAAATTGATGGGTAGTCATATTGCAATTGCATAATGAAATAAGACAATGTGTTGGGTTCAGATAAAGTGAGTTTTTAAAACAAATATATGACACACAATGTAACAAGTCTGATTTGACTGAAGCTGTACAGTATGTGTATAAACATTATGTTTGCAACAATGATACTAGTATCTTGATACTGTATCATTATGTTTGCAACAATGATACCAAAACTGATACTGTATCTTAAAAGGGAGTTGGTCATTGGTATTTGGTCATGGTATTTGAATAAGATCAGAGATTGAAATTCCGGTCTTTGGAATCCAGGTGTGCAGGTCTGTCTGCATCTTGGGAGGTATGGCTATGAAGTTCTTAGAACTAAATAAATCCAAGGCCTACTGCTTAGTTAGTTAAATGAATGAGACATGCCTCATATTCGTTATAAAATGCTGTATGCTATTTGGTTAATAAATACCTGAAATTAAAAAATACTTACTTGAAATATAGGGCTAACTTATCACATATCAAGTAATGTGAACATTTAAGCAAAGTTGACTAAATTCAACAACAGTTTAAACCGGACAGAACAGACACTTATATAGGGCTAATTATCCATGTGCATGATTTTATAAAAGCCGGGGAGAAACATGCTGAAACCTGAGACTAAATACATTGACAACTGATAATATTTTTTTAACGAGGACAGGGACACTTTAATTATTAAGCTAAAATGAATTAAAATACAACACGCTAGTTCAAAATTAGTCTCATCACACATCCATCAATTATATAAACTGTTTTGTCAAATTTGACAGACCTACTCTCGCAAGAATCTAAATTTCCAGAAACGGTTGATCTCATTGACTGTATATATGCAGTGTGTACAGTGTATTATTACTTTATATACAGTCAATGATTGATCTAACCAAAGATAATATGAACCAATGACGAAATGAACGGTACAGTATGTGAAAATTAAATTCCTTGAACTTTGAATACGCATTGACGTAATGGCATACGTACATACCAAAAAAGGTCTTTCCTTTCTCTGACCACGCCCCGCCTACACATTATAAATACAACTACGTTCAAAGTTCACTTCCGCTTCACTCTTCTGTCGGAGTGTCGTCTAGAACGTGTCCTTACCATTCAAATTACATAGAATTACATAGCCTTTTTAGCGCTCATTCTGTAAATTCTTTCACTTGGGCATAACGGCTTTAACATATCGACAGTAGCCATGAGTCTTTCATTCATGAACCGTCACCCCGCCAGCGTCGTCGGTTTGCTTTATCCTCCGCTCACTGTTCAAAATGGAGTCGTGGACAACAAGGTATTCATGGCAGACACCGGAGCGCCCTCTGTGGCTCCTCGCACTGTATCTGGAGCAAAGTCGATTAACTTAGGAACTGAACATGAACTGGATGGTTGTTTTGACGAACTGGATAACGCTAAAGTTAATTCACCCAGGGTGCCATTGCCTGTGAGGAAAGGCATAGGGTATGACAGTGGTTTTCACAGTTCGGATGACGATGGATCTTTACCAACATCCCCAGACTCACAGCCATGTTGCCCCGAGTTCCCTACAGCAGTAACAGAACTTCATCGAGAAACTAGAGAACTAATCGGGGCTTTTTATCGGAAGCACACGGGGCTCTCGCGATCAGAACTGTGTCGACACAAAGAGATGGAAGCTATGAGAAAAGTCGTCAACAAGCTTTTACTAAAGCATGAAATTGTTTTCAAGGGTAAGTTAAAGACAATGTCAGATTGTAGACTTTATTTTAGATACATTGCTGACAAGTTAAAGTCCCATTGCTCCCTCAACATTAGCTGACACTAGCGGAAGTGGCTTAATCGTTAGCGTTTGTCTTTATGGCGGTACTCGCTGGTTGAAGCCAACAACAATCGTTAATCATTAGCCAGTGCTCTCAACGTATTAAAGACACTTATTAATACATGCTGATGGATTTTATATTTTTAATATTTGGCTATTCATTTTTAAGGCGCGTTTCACTGAACGACAATAACGAAACGTGGATACTTGACACCCCTTTGTGTGTGATAATGGTGTAAAGCCTTTGTAGAAGATTGAATCTTCGGTTTAAATTAAGTGTTAAAATGGATTATATCATTGGCATTGGTTGTTGCCTAAACTTTGCAAATATTTAAGAGGAAGCGATCTCATCTGATTCGGCGAAACTTCGTCATATCTAAAGTCCGCTTCTCAGAATCTAGACGCAAATTCTACGGAAGCGCTTTATCAGGGCATTCAACACACACAGGAAGTTGCAATTCGCGCAAGCCTAATGCGTCACATACATCTTCGACCTTGTCTATCGACTGCATGTGAGGGGAAAGTTATTTATTATTTATTTATTTTAATTCAAACTATATCAACACAGATCCTGGGCATTCTAATGGGATATTGTATTTTGCTGAATACTTTATACCATTTAAAATGTAAATTTTTTATGCATTATTATCCTACAGAGATGGTAGTTTTGGCCTTTAACACCACGTTTGTATTTCAGAAAAAAAGGCTCCGAGGCATAATTTGATCCCTCTTTGTTTGCATTTCCTTAACACCTTAACATGTTTTTCTTCTGGTAATTTGACTAAAAAAACACTTAATTTTTTATTTTTCAGGCATGTTGAAAAAGCTTGATATGGACAACAAGGATGATGGTATGTCCTTTGTGAAAGATGTGGCAGAGAGCACATTTAACGATGGCATCACCAACTGGGGTCGTATTGCCACCCTGGTGGCCTTTGGAGCAGTGCTCAGCGCTCACCTGAAGGAGGCGGGCAGGCCAGAATGTGTGGAGGCTGTGGCTGACCAGATTTCCTCATACTTGGCCATCCAAAAGTATGACTGGCTTGTCAACAACAATAGATGGGTGAGTTCATCTCCCTGATACCATGGAGACGAGCAGTGAAATTTTAAACTAAAGTATGGGGAAACTTAAGGTGTGCTTGATTTCGGTTGAACTGTAATGCAGGTACTAATGAAGTTACTGGTCCGTGACTAACTTGTAGGACCTGATGAAATCAGGAATCAGGAAAAGAGAAAGTTGAACCACATGATTTCCTTGTGTGTGACTAGCTAAAAGTAAATTTTTCTTTCACTCTAGCGTGGATTCGTGGACTTTTTTCATGTGGAGGACCCAGAGTCTGCGGTGAGAAGCACACTCATGGCGGTTGCTGGCTTTGCCAGTCTTGGAGCTGGACTAGCCTATCTGATCAGATGAAAACGGGCATTCTGCTTAGTCGTCACCTGTCAACCTTTACACAGTTGCAGATAAGCTGAGGTCACAAGACGGATGAGTGGATGAGCGAACGAACGAATGAATGAACCATCATAGACATTTTAGCCGTCAAAGATTCTGTGACTTCTGTAAATCAGAGTCAGCAGAGGTGTCCATCTGAGGTCTTGGTGGTGTGTGTGTGTGTGTGTGTGTGTGGTCTCTGTGAGATCTTACTGCCTGTCTGTCAAGTGCTTAGCCTGCCTGGTCTCTGACTAGCCATCGGTCCAGTGTCCAGCCTCTGCATATTCTGTGTGCCCAATGAAACCACCATCAGAGCGGAGAACGCCGCTTCTGGTGCGAAGTCGAGCTGGCCCCAGTAGAATCCCTGAGGGAAGTGGTGTTTTGCGTGATTTGACATTGTACAGAGTTATTTTTTATACAGAAATATATGTACATAGTTCCAGAATTTATTAAAAAGTTTAGTTTTTTGTTTTATTCCCCCCCCCCCACCAAATCTTCACAGTTCCAGCGATCACAAATGGAAAGCCTGATGTTAGTTTCATTGTGAATAGCATCCTTCCAACTGTTTGTTCTGGGCTCACTCACAAAGGGCTGTTCCCTATAATCTCTTGCACCAGCTGCACACAGACTCCTGTCTATATAAGGAATGAGGTGAGGAGCACAAGTCTGAATCATTCGAGCTTGTCTCACGTTCTATACAGTGTATTTATGAGTCTTGTGTGCTAATGGTTGTGCACCTGAAATCACATGCTATAGATTGTAAAACAAGAAAACCAACAAAGAAACTCAAAACAGAAACATCAAGAAATCAATGTAGAAAATATATTTATATATTTTTCGGTAAAATAAAGAGTTTTATTTTGTGGAAGAATTGTCTGGTGTAATCATTCCCTCTGTCAGTGGTTTAGAAACGTGTTTTAGAAGCGGCACAAACCAGCAGGAATGAGAACAAGACGTCTCAATCCCCTTTCTACTTGGGTGATTCATTGTCATTCTGGAACAATTCCATGTGTGTGAAGGGTCACTTCTCGTGGAGGCCACAGCGTGCTGCTGTCATTGGTTTTACTGTGGGTTGGTTTGGTATGAAATGTCACCGATATCAACAGATGAGTGTTTTGTGTGTTTTTTTTTTTGTTTGTTTTTTGTGTGTGTTTTGTAAATCCTAATTCTAATCCTAAATTAAGTGCTATGTTGGTTTCCAGGAATTGTTGCAATGTAAGGGATTCTTTGTTAATGTTTGAAAAAATGTTGAATGTTTTTTTTGGGGGGCGGGGGGAGGGTGGAGTGGAAAAACTCTTTGACCTCTTGGTTGTGTGGAAATGTGGAATGTGTGTGAAGCCTGGCAATGTCATTACAGATGAGGCTTTAACACAACTGCTGTTGGCGAGGGAGAAGGTGTCCATGCTAACAACTGACCTCCAGTCTGAGGATAAAAGGGTCCATTCACGCCACTTACCTCTTCTACTCCTATGAACACACACTGGTAGGACTGTATGGGTTGGTGATGCTCAACTCTGACACATGCTGATGTATCTCATTCACATAGAGCTTTCTCTCTTCATTTTTCCATGGCAGATGTGACTTGTCTGTGTGTTGTCTGTTTCTATGGTGTATCCGCAGTAACGCATTTAAGGTGGTTACCGTTGCTCCTTCTCAAGGAGCTCAAACACGTTGTCAGGGTAACAGTTGTGCGGCACACGTAGCAGACAATGCTTTAACTCATCACTGAAGCCCACTTCCTGTAACTATGATGCACCCGCTTCTGCATTGTCTCTGACCCACAAACGGTGTTTGCAAAAATGGTTGAGGTTGACATTTTGCTCTTCTCAGAAACCTAAAGCGAGTGTGAACTGAAACTAAACAGCAAGACATTTCAGTAGTTATGTAACCTACTTTTTTTTTTTTTGGGGGGTAAATTTGTTTCCACAGCTGTTTTCCCTGTCAAGCCCCACTTTATAACTAGAATGAGGTGTGAAATTTCTTGACTGCTTTTGGTAGGGGCCCACATTTAACTCCTCTGAAAAACCCACATTCGTTTTTGTTTGTAAATCCATGTATAAATTGTTATAACATTGGCCTTAAATACTTGTATATGCTGTTTTTTTTATTGCATTTGACAAATGGCTAAATCACCAAAACATATAAGACTACAAGACAGGACTTAAAGGTGCTCTAAGCGATGTGACACGTTTTTAGGACTAAAACATGTGTTGTTACATACAGCAAACATCTCCTCACAATCTGCTAGCTGTCTGTCCCCTGAACACACTGTAAAAAAAACGCGGTCTCTGTAGACAGCCCTGGCTCCACAAACGGCAACAAAACACAGTGGGCAAACCTAGCATAACAAACGAAAACGAAACATAACAGTGTTCCAGCCAATAAACGACAAGGTTCACGAGTCTTTCGGGAGGCATGGGAGGGAGGGGGAGGAGTGAGCTATAACTTATAACGCTTGAACCCTCTCTGGAGCTATCCTCCGTTTTGTTTGACCATACTTCGAACGTCAACAAGAAGTGACGTAAAACAGCATCGCTTAGAGCGCCTTTAAGAGACACTAATCTGAGACTATTTTGAAAAGGTTATTCATTTACATATTAAATTTGGTTACTTTAAGTAACTGTTAATTGTAATGGTTAACAAAATGATTCCCCTTGAAATCGAAGGAAATCCCCTTGACGATCCTGGTTTCCCCCCTCTGTACTGTAAAATACTGTATATTTTCCACTGAGCTTGCTAGAATGTATTGCTTTAGAGGTTGAGGTACTGAGATGGCGCTCTGTGTGTTTGTTTTGGGGGGGGGGGCACTTTGTTATTTTCAGACAAACATTTTCATTCATTTCTTCTGGTTGTTTACAGTGCCTTGAGCGCTAGCCAGGGGTGCGTTTCCCAAAAGCATCGTTGCTAACCAGTTCGATACTAAGTTGGTTGGCAATGGGCAATTGCATTGCAACCAACAAAGTTGCTTACTTGGTTAGCAACGATGCTTTTGGGAAACACACCCCAGGTTCCTTGACCTCTACGCCACCACTCCTCATGCTGTTTAAACTGCATCCCATCAGCTGTTTGCCTGTGGTGACATCCTCACCGCTCATGATGCTCAGGTGGTGCCCCTTTTTAATGCGGAACCAAAACATATGAGTCAAATCATTGTTGGTCGTTCCCGCAGTCAAATGTCAGTCACACATCACCACCCTCGGTCGACCTACTCTGTCTAACTCTGCTGAAGTCATAGCCTATATTTTTGCTGGCACCCAGAACTTCCTGTTTTTTTTTTTTTTTTTTTAACTCTGGCTAAACACAATGGCTTATTTTTTTTCCACTGCACTGCCTTACATAACCACACAAATCTACCCAAATTTTCTCCCCAAGCGTGTTTGCAGCGAGGAAGTGCTGTCAAGTAGTTTATAGCAAGTTGGTGCCGGGGATTTTCAGTTGGTGTGTGGAGGAGTGTTTATTTTCAAATATTTGTGTTGGGTGCTCCCCCTTCCTTGTCTCAAAGGGTATTTTTGTGCATGATGGGTTTGCACATTAACATTTTCTCAGTCAGAGATTAATGTCAATCCATGTTTTAAAACCCTGGGTTTCCACCTACTATTCAGGAGGCAACTGTTTTAAATGGAAAACTCTTTAATGGAAAACCACTAAAATCCTCCATGCCTGAAATAAAAGTAAATACAAAATCTGTAGGATTATTCCAAAGTTGTTTAGTCAATCAGTTTTACACTTGCTTAACACTTAAATTTTAATTTAAAGGTTGAGCTTTCTGTTCCTTTTGTTTACAAACACAGCATGTTGGCAATGAACGGCTATCAGTTTCTACAAAAATGTAGAGAGGTATTTCCTGGGAGATTGTGATTGGTCCGATGGCTTTCTGCTCCGAACCCTAGCAACAGCACGCCCCAGAGGCTTTAAAAAGCAACAGAGAGCCTGTTTCTCAGAAGTCAGCTGACCAAATTTTCTGGGAGTCACGTGAACAAAGTTAAAAAGAAGACCGATGTTTACAGGGAAAGTTTATAAATGTGACAAGTTGAATTTTTTTTTTTTTTTTCAATTGGGCTGTAATTTCATTGGAACAGAACATTCTCTTTGAAAAGACAAAATATGATGATAAATGTACCATAAAGGCTTGATAAATAGTGCAAATATAGGCCTACACCCTATTTTGGCTTAAAGTGTTGGGTCATAGTATAATTATAGTATTATAAGACAAAGTGGTTGTGGTGCTGTGTAGTGTATTGCTTATGGCCTATCTATACTGCCACATTGTGCTGCAGTGAAAAAAAGCTAATCAAATGAGGAACAGGAAGGACTTGTATTTGATTAAGGCAATGTTAGTTGTCGCTTTTCTTCTTCCTGTATAAATTATATCTTGGTAGTACATGTCATACTAGAAACTATAAAAATATGTGCCATCTTAGGCCTACATTATCTTTTTAAAGAGTGTTTGTGAACGCTTACCATGATAGTTGTGAAGTAAATAGATTCCATGAAATACTTTTTATTATGCTTGTACTGTGTACTTTTGCTCGTGTGTGTGTGTGTGTTTTAACAAAACTCTTGTTACATAGAAATGTATATTATTGGCCATTATCTGCATGGTATTTCTGCCCATGATATGTTGCTGTGTAAATGCTGTGTTTGCTGCTTTTATCTTTTTCTGTATTGTTTTCCGTGTTATCTCTTAGTATTGGGCCTCCTTTTCAGTTTTCTTTTCTCTGCAAACCATTTTGAAAGTTGTTTGAGGACACAGGGACAAATTCATATCATAACAAGCAGTGTAATTCTAGCACAGTGCCCCCTTCTGTCTGAGATTGAAATGAATGAAAGAATGTAACTTGATATAGGTGTGAGGATGTGTGTGTGTGTGTGAATGCACGTACACACAGACGCCTATGTTGATGGCATTTAACATAGTGCAGTAGGGCATTTCTGTGTGTGTGTGTGCAACTGCTAAGTTTAACTTGACTTGTTTACTTGTTTTGTGTGTGTGCTTGTGTGTACTTGTTTTGCGTGTGTGTGCTTGCTGCATGAACACTGAAGATGGTGTGGGCCCTGGGGTGTATTAAACACATGGTTGGAAAGCCTCCCTAAGGTAAGCCCTGTCTTGTTGAAACCATTTACTGTACCTGTGAAGCGCACTGATTTACACTGCCAACCCCTGGAGGCTTCAGATAAAGCTAAAAAAAAAACAGTTTGTTCTTTCATTTCACGATCACTACGGACTCGTTTAAGAGTTTGAGTTCCTTCAGGTCTGCTTTTCTCTTCACCTTCATCTTCAAATGCCTGCATGCACCTACATGTAGGCTGCTTCTCAAAAAAAGTTTTTTTTCTTTTAAAGCATTTAACTTAAAATATTCTCTGTAAATACAGTTGTCTCGGTTTCAAAAAATATTGTAAGATTTGAAGTTCAAGTTTAGCCAACAGGTTTGCCTGAGATTATTTGTATTGTTTGTAACTATGTTCAGTGATGTCACAATAAATAAATAATGGACATTGATTTCTCTGGTCTATTCTTTTTAGTTGTTGTTTTTGAACCTGTGTATCTCCAAGGTTATTAAGGTTATCCACTCCAACCACTACAGCCAAATGATCATGAATTTTTTTTTTTAAGTATATTTCTGGCCTTTTTGCCTTTATTGATAGGACAGTGGAGAGAGAGCAGGGATGGGATCCGGAAAGGACCACGGGGTGGGAATCAAACCCGAGTCGCCGACATACGGTGCAGGTGCCCCAGCCAGTTGCGCCACAGCTGGGGCCATGATCATGATTTTAAAGCATTTTTTTTTAACACTGGACGACTTTTTGAGCTTGTCCAGTTGCCTTAACTGAACACTATGTCTACCACAACCTGGGTGAATGAGAATCTTCAGAGACTTATGTTACAGTACCATGTTCGTTTTTTTAATAGGATTGTTTTCATTAGCAGCTAGACCTATGAAACACTGCTTGTGTGTGGTGTTTAAAATGCTTTTTCTAAATTTCACTTCGCTTTTACCACTAAGATAAAAAAAAAAATGTTGTGACTGCTGAGTTTATCCCTGGTTGAGGGTGTGTTTGTCTCCCTCTACTGGTCACACTTGGTAGCACATTACTCACTCAACCTAAAATCTCATGAAGGATATCAGCCTCTCTCTCCATTCTCCATTCCTGCTGCCTCTATCTAAAAAAAATGTTCCTGAAGCATCAATTCACCTCCCATACTAGGAAGAGTTTCTTGTACTAAGCAGTCAGGCTGCTTGAAATATTACAGTGACCTTGTAGCCTAAACTGTTTAGACATACTGTACATGTTCACACACCTTTAAACTTTCCGTTCAGGTGCATCCCCTGCTTTTCCCCCCGCCTGTGTTTTAGGGATTGAGCTGATGCCTTGTGAGGTGACATTTTTCTTTTTACATTTTACCCATCGATTTAAGCAATCTCTCACCATAGTAATGTGACTTGCTTTAGGCCCACACAACAAGCGATGGGCATTTGGGTTTTTGTGCTTCGCTTAAAGGGATAGTTCAGTTTTTAACACATAAAGCCCCTTTCACAGGTTGTCTAAAATGCAATAAAGTGGTTGACATCGAAATTTTGACGATTGCTTCTGTCTCGGCTATTTGGGAAATGTAGAATCGCTTCTTCAAAATGGCTAGCAATGGGCATGTGTTGTTTCTATCCTTAAAACACTGGTTTTAAAAAAGTGCTACTCACCAAGTGGTTAGTGGTGCTCAATGATGTTCCAAAACATGTATCGTAGAGAAATAAAGCTTCCGTCATGTTTTATTTGGCACTTTGTTTATATGAAGGAGCAAATAGATCCCTATGGGACTTACAAAATGGCAAATAAAACATGACAGAAACTGTATTTTGCTACAATACTTGGGTTGGAACATCAGCAAACGCCACTAATCACTCCATGAGTAGCACTTTTTTAAAACCAGTGTTTAAAGGCCCACTATGCAACATTTTTCATTTAATTAATCCGTTTCATGCTGTTTAGGATGCTAAAATTAGTCATTACACGGCGAACGAACTGTGTAGAACGTGCCACCGTGGCCAATAGCGGTAGATACAGCACTTGCAATGTTCAGCAGCGTGGACTGCCTCCAATAGAATGCAGTGCAATACAATGCAACACAGCGGTCTTTAGAGGGAGCTCGTGAGAGAAAAAGAACAGAACGTTGCTTAGTGCCAGTTTAAAGGATAGAAACAACACATGCCCATTGCTAGCCATTTTAAAGGCAGGCAGAGGCGATTCTATATTTCCCAAATAGCCGAAACAGGAGCAATCATCAAGATTTTGGTGTCAACCACTTTATTTCATTTTAGACAACCTGTGAAAGGGGCTCAATGTGTTAAAAACCGAACTATCCCTTTAAGTAGCCAGCGTCTGTGCCGCTGCTGCAGGCTACCTCTGTTCTTTATTGTATTTGGCACGGAAACAATGGGCCTGCATCAGGGTAATCTAAGATTATCAAGCAATCAATCAGCAAACAGAGACTGAAGGCAGAGAGAGTAATTTTTATTGTTCAGCCTGCCCAGCCACCACAAGCTAAATCTATGGCTGTTGAGAGTGTACAGACCAACGGCCCAAGGTTACCATAGGTTGATAATGACATATATTGATCCTCTGTATAAGGTCAAGGTAATTGTTCTCATGTATGTTATCGGCCTACTATTTTTCATGCACTGAATATATATAGTATGGTAAATACTAAGTGTGTTTGTCTTTGAAATATACACTAATTAGAGTCAGGAATAGCCTATACAATATATGCATACCTTTAAAAAATTCCAAGTGGCCAAGTTTCAACTAAATACGATAGGCTATGTGGCACACATCATACCATCTGGTCCTTTCATGGACATGCTCTTTAAAGTTTTAAGGATGCAGGAGATGTTATAGGCCTACGGTTAAAGGTGTGTGTGTGGGCAGTGTCATAGTTATTATTGTTAAATACACTTTAACCAGGTGCCTGAAAGCAGTTGCTACTCGTTATACATAATGTAAGCTGCAGGCTGTTGTGTCGTCTTCAACACATTCACTACTAGTTCTCAGTTAGACTGGTCTATATGTGGTCTTAGACTAACAGTTGGAGATGGCCTATCTATTCATCCACATCAATAAGTCATAAGGCTCAGCTGAATCAAAATGTCAACAGTTTACACTCTCTTTAACTGTGCCCTCTCAATTTCCACAGTAACTGAAAAACGTGGCATGACGAGACAGTCTCCCTGTTGATCGTGCCCATGTCGCAGGTCATTGTACTGGAGTGTGCGTTTGTTTGACCGGAGGCTGCCATGCGCAAAGCAATTAGGCCGAACCCTTAATTAAGTTCTGCCAGTAGGTCGAGGCTTTGGGTGCTCATGTCAGAATAGGACACCAACCACTTAACTGAATGGATCTCTACCACACTTGAAACAAAACACCTGCCTTGTACTATCAATCAGGGAATATTCTACCAATGGCTGAATGTTTTTATTTAAATGGTCAGACTCAGCTATTATCATAGTCTCTCTGGATATTATAATCTCATGACTCAGGCGACTGGCCCCATCGACGCCACAACAGCCCTCAGGTGTCAGCGAGAGAGAGCCGATTAAAACCCAACTGCGCACCTGTATGCGCGCACATCCACGAGGAGCGGATGAGCAGCGTTCATTCCTTAAGCGAGATAATTAATAAATTAGGCCTGGTGAGATGGCAACATAGCAACTTGTCTCGTGCATGCGTGCAGTTGGAGTTTACACTTCTCCAACTTTTAAAAATCTTTAATTTTTGCGCGCGATTCAAGGTGATAACAGAATAGGACACTTCTGGTTCTGAACTAGAGTTGGCACGCTGGTTGTAAACTTTGGAACGCCATTTAGTTTGTTGTAAGTCGTTTTAATTATTCTGGCAAGTCTCATTCTACTTCGACATGGATGGTGATGGACAATATCCGAATGGGGATTCATCCAAACTACGCAGCCCATCTAGGATTTTTGCCTCTTGGCGCCCCTCATCGCAATCATCTCTTCGGGTACCTGGCGAACGCAGTGGTGGAGATGTGAGTAGGAGGCTGCTGTCTCTAGTTAACCCAAATTACCAGCGCCCCCCACATCGTCAGAACTCAAAAAGTGACTTTGGAGGGTCTCAGACGACCAGATTTGGTTCGTCAAATTATGAGGACAGATACCAGTTTCCTGGTGAAACTCCGAGAACTCCGTCACCAGAATTGGACGAAATGGGTGAGGACATGGATGCAAGCTTCTTCCAAAGTCGACTCAGTACAATGCTGCAACCCGGCGTCAATAAATTCTCCCTACGAATGTTTGGCAGTGCTAGAGGAGTAGCCGCCGAGCAGCAGAGGGTAAAATCTTTCAGCGTGTGGCTCATTCACCCTTATAGCGACTTCAGGTAATGCGCGTAAATATAGGTCACGATGAAACACATTCTTGAAGTCTGGAGTGATTTATGGTTCACACAACTTTTTAAATTAACTCAGTTACACTTTGAGGTTAATTAATTGTAGCCTACAAGTTTTGGTCAACCAAAGGTTTTCTTGTTAATTGACATCCATGCATGGCCTACATTGGAAAATATAAGGCAACAAATCAAGGGAATTCACATATGATTTTTGCTCAACATCTTCCTTATGACTTTCTTCCAAAACACCTGACAGGCCTAGACCCCTGCTGTAAACTGTGTGTTTTATTGTGATCTAATACTCATTATAGTCTACAGCGGTGGCTTTGAAACCTATAAGAGTGGTGCACCACCTGCAACATCCCCCATCACCAAACTCAGCTCAGTACTGTTTACTTCAAATGCCCAAACTAAATGCTTGTGTGCATATGAGCTTTATAAGCCAGGATGGCCAATAACTTCTCCTGGCTACATCCCTATAAATTACTAGGAGGGATGTGTTACTTACAATACCATGGAAATACCATGGTAATGTATTGTATAGCACATATTTATTTGTGTATGTACTCAATTAAGCAAAGGGAATGCTGGTGCCCTTTGACAACGGTAGTTATATGCAGACATACAGTAAGATTACGTCTAAACTATGCCATGTGAGTTTTTTTCACCTTGTACATTTCTGTACACTTGATTGGGACCTGCAGCTGTTTTCTTAAAGGGATAGTTCGGTTTTTAACACATTGAGCCCCTTTCACAGGTTGTCTAAAATGAAATAAAGTGGTTGACATCAAAATCTTGATGATTGCTCCTGTCTCGGGTATTTGGGAAATATAGAATCGACTCTGCCTGCCTTTAAAATGGCTAGCAATGGGCATGTGTTGTTTCTATCCTTAAAACACTGGTTTTAAAAAAGTGCTACTCATGGAGTGATTAGTGGCGTTTGCTGATGTTCCAACCCAAGTATCGTAGCAAAATACAGTTTCTGTCATGTTTTATTTGCCATTTTGTAAGTCCCATAGGGGTCTATTTGCTCCTTCACATAAACAAAGTGCCAAATAAAACATAACGGAAGCTTTACTTCGCTACGATACATGTTTTGGAACATCATTGAGCACCACTAACCACTTGGTGAGTAGCACTTTTTAAAAACCAGTGTTTTAAGGATAGAAACAACACATGCCCATTGCTAGCCATTTTGATGGCAGGCAGAGGCGATTCTATATTTCCCAAATACCCGAGACAGAAGCAAGCGTCAAAATTTCGATGTCAACCACTTTATTGCATTTTAGACAACCTGTGAAAGGGGCTCAATGTGTTAAAAACCGAACTATCCCTTTAAATGGATGATTTGGTTGTAAAAGCCCTATTCATTCTATAATGTTGTATTTTGTTAGGGTAATCCCACCCATTGAGTGAGTCAACAAGGCCCTCCACTGCTAAAAGCCATCCAATTTGTGAGCGTGAGATTGAGCGCAGTGGGGAGGTGTCAACACCAGCTATTATGAACTAAGTGGATGAGAGGATTGTCTTTGTGTGTGTCAGGAAAGATGATCTGGATTAATGGGAGTCCTTGTGTCTGGGCAATCCATGGACACGTAAGAATCCACTGATATCGTTTTTTTCTCAGAAAAAGGCAAGTCTGACATTCCTTAGGAGTCAACCATTTTTTTCTTTTTCTTTTTCTCTCAATCTCATATAAGAAGCTTTGGGCTAATGCACTGTGAAATCATGACATCTAACCAGATCTGTGAGTTACACTGATATATTTATTGTCTGGTCTTCAGAACACTTAGTGTTTCATACAAAGTCCACATCAAGCGATTATTTCAATGTTATAGAATGGATGGATTTTTGGCTAATATCTTTAAAACATTTTAGGATATCAGTTAAATCTATCTTGACCGATACTGTCCTATTTACCACAGTACCACACTATGGTAGAACATATGGCCTAATTATATATTAGAGCAACTCACGTTCCAGACAAGGTTACTGTTTTATATATATATATATATATATATATATATATATATATATATATATATTCTTGAATTTCCCCTTGGGGATCAATAAAGTATCTATCTATCTATCTATAACAGTAGGGGTCAAAATACAATAAGGTCACTGTTTACCACACACACACACAGCTTGATTACTGTTTGCCACAAATGCTATTAACACCATAAGGCAAAGTAATATCAAACAAGGTGAGCTTGCTGATCTAAAAGAAACCCTTTCTACTTTTCTGTAATTGTGAATTAATGCAATTAATTTAAAAAGATACAGTTATGAAAGCAATTATATTAAATGCAAATACTGGATTATACAGTAAGAATAGTTCACTGTATGCCGTCCTCGATAGATTTCATGTTGAAAGACACAGTGATAACACAAGCAATCCCCCAAAATATTTAACAGGCTTTTTAAATGACAAGTGTTACAATGAGCAATTATTTCCCTGCATTACACCAAGGGACACAAATTCATGTATAATGGATGCTCCTGGTTTGAAACTCATGACTGCATTCTTGAAACAGAATATTCAGTGTTCCGGAACTTACAGTCAATGAGACGTTGTGGGCTGCCCTGACCTACTCTCAGTAATGCAATGAGTTGTGATACCAGGGGCTGAGGTCTGAGGTCTGACTTAAACATTACACCCAGAGAGCCTGTGAGGGTTGCCAGATTCCATGAGAGATATTCCTCCCCAATGATTTTTACATATCCAGGGCGTTCTTTGAATATGTTTCTAATGTTTTAAATGTTCTAAATTCTTGAAGTGAAAATACAATGTGGAATCCCATTTCGGGTGGAATCCTCATGTCAAAAATCTGTAACATATCTCACCACAGTAGATGTGTCATGCAGACTTCACAGTTCCAGATGTCATTTTAGATGATTGCAAAGTATGTGCAGTAGCAACCTAGATCAGAAGTAGCCATTAATTAAGTGACTTGTGTAATAGCACCAAGCATTTTTGTGGCCTCCCTGAAGGTCATTTTTCCCCTTTAGCTTCCACTGTAGCCTTTTCTCTTTGGTCTGCTGGTCAGGATGTTCTTCATT
Source organism: Limnothrissa miodon (assembly GCA_017657215.1). Lineage (NCBI taxonomy): Eukaryota > Metazoa > Chordata > Actinopteri > Clupeiformes > Clupeidae > Limnothrissa > Limnothrissa miodon. The sequence continues at coordinate 114,780 of JAGFZM010001287.1, forward strand.
ATGTGCATTCTTCGAATAGGTTCTACTGGGACCTTGTCATGCTGTGTCTGATGATGGGAAACCTGATCATCCTGCCTTGGGGCATCACCTTCTTCGAGGACCAGAACACAGTACCCTGGATCACCTTTAATGTGGCCTCTGACACGCTCTTCCTCCTGGACATGGTCTTCAACTTCCGCACTGGTGTGGTTGATGGCGACGGTGCTCAGATAATCTTGGACCCACAGGTAAACGTCTGATTCACAACACACGCAGGATAAATGCTGACAACGAGTTAGTTTAAGAAGAAACCCAGTGTGATTCAGATCATGTATTTGTTGTTTAAGCTCAGTGATATTGGGATTAACAATAATGAGGCATTTAGACCATAGCTCTGTTGTTTGAGCTCAGTGCTATTGATAATAACAAGAATGAGAAAATCTGGAGACTTAATAACAAACTGGCGGCATAGAATAATGGAACCTGAAATGCATTTCTGTGCCTCATTAAAGGAGAAGGCCGGTGTAATTTTAACCTGGGCTGTGGCCTACTGAAAGATGTTACCGAGTACAAACATATATCCAATACCAACCTCCGGTCACCCCCAGCATTCCGCATTTTACACCGTTTCAGCCAAAGCTTTCATTAGCCTTACAATGCTACACTGGGGGCATTGTGTATAGTCTATGCAGCTAAATAAGCATTTTTACACCATTAACAAGGTGCAGAGTAACTCCACATTTTATTGGTAGACTTCTGAGAGCCCTAACATTTAAAACGAGACAATGAGAATTTTGAAAGTGTACAGGTACTTTATTAAAAAGACAGTTTATAAAGACAGTACCTTCTCAGAATTTCCCGGTCACCGCCATCTTGAAATTAAATCACAATATGTCGATTGACGAGCTACAACTTTATAAATGTCTTTGGTCAAACTATTTTAAGTTTCATCATTTTTTGGTGCTTTAGTGCTCATTTAGATAGACACCATATATTTTCAGATGAAATCCAAGCACTTCAACAGAATATAATTTTCAATCTGTTCCCCTGTCCTATCTGTTCGTCAATCGACTTATCGTGATTTAATTTAAAGATGGCGGTGACTGGGAAATTCTGAGAAGGTACTGTCTTTATAAACTGTCTTTTTAATAAAGTACCTGTACACTCTCAAAATTCTCATTGTCTCTATTTAAATGTCAGGGCCCTCAGAAGTCTACCAATGAAGCGTGGAGTAACTTTGAACCTTGTTAATGGTGTACAAAAAGCGATTTATCTTCATAGACTAAGCTGTGCCCCTATGGCTAGCAGTGTAAGGTTAATGAAAGCTTCGGCTAAAAACGGTTTAATGCGGAATGCTGGGGGTGAACGGAGGTGGGCATTGGATATATGTTTGTACTCAGTAACATCTTCCAGTACTGTCCAGGTCCAAATCACACCGGCCTTCTCCTTTAAATTCAGCACTAGTCCTGAGATGTTGTGCCAATTTCTCCCATTATTTTCCCTTTTAAGGAAATTCGTAAGCGATACCTGCGTGGCTGGTTCCTAGTGGACTTCATTTCGTCCATCCCTGTGGACTACTTCTTCCGGGTGGTGGACCTTGAGTCGTGGATGGAGTCGCACGACGTCTACCGCACCGCCCGCGCTCTGCGCATCGTCCGCTTCACCAAAATCCTCAGCCTTCTCCGCCTGCTCCGCCTCTCCAGACTCATCCGATACATCCACCAGTGGGAGGAGGTGAGCAAGGAGCACAGAGGTCAGGGGTCAGGGGTCAAGGTCAGAGTTCAAGGTCAGATGTCAAGGTCGGCAAATAATGAGACAAAAGTCATCTGGAACTTCGAATCAGCCAGTTGAAAGAAAATGTTTGAGGTGCACGTCAGATAATGCTGAGGCTTATTTCTATATTTTTATATATTTATGTATAACTGTATTTATTGCATAAATTGTTGCCTTTTGTACTTAAAGGAGAAGTTTGGTGTGATTTTGACCTGGACTGTACTGAAAGATGTTATAGAGTACAAACATATATCCAATACCCACCTCTGTTCACCCCCAGTATTCTGCATTAAACTCTTATTAACCTTAGACTGCTAGCCTGGGGGCATAGCAAAGCCAATGCAGCTAAATGGCTATTTTTACCATTAACAAGGTTCAAAGTAACTCCATGCTTCATTGGAATGAGAACAATGAATGAGGGAAAGATGAAATACTTCCCCAGAACTTACAATTAGTCAGTGATAAAGTCTAGCTGTCCTGACCTTGCCAACGAATTTTTTTTTTCAGCAGCTGAGATTAGCGACTTTGTTCTCTGTATGTGTTTTGCCCAGATCTTCCATATGACCTATGACCTCGCAAGTGCGGTGTTGCGGATCGTGAACCTGATTGGGATGATGCTGCTACTGTGTCACTGGGACGGCTGCCTTCAGTTCATGGTGCCCATGCTGCAGGACTTCCCCAACGACTGCTGGGTCTACAAAAACAACATGGTGGTGAGCTGGATATGGGTGCACACATTGGCATTATACAGTGAAGTATAAATTGTTCATGAAACCAGTAGTAGTTTATTGGGGTACAAACATAGATAAGTAGTTGTTCATGAAAACAGTAGTAGTTCATTGGAGTATAAACCTAAATGCTAGAGTGGGAATCCAAATTTGAGTCTCAAGTAGAATTCAGAATCGAGTGCTTCAGTTCACTGGGATGGTTTTGCTTTATCAGAAGTAGAATGTTGACCACGGGACAGTTCTTTATGGTTTACCACATTCTAATGAACTGAATTTGTTAGCATAGGCTATATTTAATTTTTTTATTTATTTATGTAATTTTACTGCGACTTTGAGCCAGTAATCATTTCTACTTAATCCTTGAATCTTGTTTCATACTCCTATGTACTAATTTTGAAAAGCTTGTGTATGGGAAGGTACTTTCTAAACAACAAGATAATAAGAGATAAGAGATTTCATGAAAAATTAGACTCATGGGCTACATTGACGATTGCATTGATATTGATGAGATTGATCTTTTTTTTGGCCCACTTCGTTTCTCTCGTGTCTTTAACTTCCATCCCACAGAATGCGAGCTGGCAGATGCAGTACTCCTATGCCGTCTTCATGGCAATGAGTCACATGCTGTGCATCGGGTACGGCGCCCAGGCTCCGTCCAACACCACGGACGTCTGGTTGACTATGCTCAGCATGATGGTTGGCGCCACCTGTTATGCCATGTTTCTGGGCACGGCCACCAACCTGGTGCAGTCTCTGGACTCCTCCCGCCGGCAGTATCAGGAGAAGGTGAGGCTGCACTGCTGTACTGGTGGTATAGTACCGTGGTAGCTACTACTTAGGCCCACAGTGTTTTGGGCCTTTTGCTTGTTTAAGTCCCAGAGGATGAAGGGAGAAATCTGGAGTGACTAAATATACAATCATGTTTTTTGAGCTCACTAATTGTTATCTGTAGGGAAAACAAACAAAGTTGATGCAACACAGATTCAATAGTAAATCTTGCACTGACCATCCTAGCACTAACCAATTCAATTTCAGTTTTCATATGCTCTGTTTTTCTAATACTTGCTCATTAGCCCTAGTTGTATTAAAAATCTTGTTGTTTTCCCTACAAGAAATACTTTGTGACCTCACACAACATGCTAGTGGTTGATTCCCACCCACTTCGTATACTGTATACTGTATATACTGTGTATACTGTAAAAACAAGTACACATTTTCAGCTAACAAAAGTTAGTGTCCGGGCTGCCTAACTATTTTCAGTTGACCAAATTTGCGATAATGAGTTGTGATGACCTCTTTTATACTTTTTATTCTTAAAATAGTCATCACAACTCATTTTCTCAATTTTGGTCAACTGAAAATAGTTAGGCAGCCCGGACACTGACTTTTCTTAGTCGAAAGTGTTTATATATTTAATTTTTTTACAGTTAATGACATGTGCGTGCAGGAGTAGGTGCATGTCTATGTGTGCATACGCAGCTTGCATGCCAGTGCCTGACTCAGCAATTCCCCATGCCCCCCTCAGCATGGCATGAGCAGAAATCTACTTATAGATTAATCACAAGGATTACTCTGCTTGCAACACGTGCACAGAGATCTCCTCTGTCTGATATTCAAATTGACATGCAACTATCCCTCCACTTATTTGGAGTCATGAATTCCTTTGTACTGTATATTGTCAGTCATGACTGGTATTCATAGGCGCTAGTTCGTAAAGCAAATGGACTTCCTTTTCTAAGATCTTCAAGGAGAAATCCTACGGGTTGTGGACAGTAGGACAGTGTTTCAACAAACAAAAACACAAACAACAACACATGTGTAAACTGGTGTATTGACTACACCTCTGTATTAACCGCACCCATGACCTGTAATATTGATTAGTGAACATTATATTATATAATATTATTATTATTATATATATTACATAAGATTGACATTAAGAACAAAAAAGCAATGAAGAAAAGAAACACTTTCTTGATGCGTGTTGACCATATATATTCAGTTCAATTCAATTTTATTTATATAGCGCATTTTTACAAAAGGCATGTCTCAAAGCGCTTAACACAAAGATGCCCAATGAGCAACAGCGGCAAGGAAAAACTCCCTATCAGTGGTTTTTGTTTTTACTTGTTATGGTAAAGGAAGAAACCTTGGGCAGTTCCGACGGCTCAAGGGGCTAGCCCGACTGCCTAGGGGAGGTTTTCAGTCTCTCAGATGGTGATTAGTCCACTATTATTCCATTAAGTACACATTATAAGAAAATTATGGTATAAATAAAGTAATATAGGAGTCCCATTTTAATCCCAGGATATAGTCCATTGTCATTAGCTGCAGACAAGCCAGGGGCCAGCTGGAGGCTGAAATATATATGATATATATGATATATATAATGTATGACCTTCAATTTAGAGTCTGGAAATTGTGGGACCTGAGTTTTGATTTATTTTTTTTGTGTTCCTCTTTCTCAGTATAAGCAGGTGGAACAGTACATGTCATTCCACAAGCTTCCTGCCGACCTGCGACAGAAAATTCACGAGTATTACGAGCACCGCTTCCAGGGCAAGATGTTCGATGAGGACAACATCTTAGGAGAGCTCAGCGACCCACTCAAAGAGGTCATTCACATTTATTTCATTTGGCTTGATTGTATTTTTTAAGTTGCATCAGGACCAACAGGGCACCAAGTCAGATGAGGGATAGCAAAATCAGGAAGTTTTATTTACAGTGATGCACATTAAGAAGGAGACAGCATGTTTCACATAAAGATCAACCAGCCGCTCTAAATAGACTGTGAAGTATAGCCTGACTTATACTGTAGTGCAATTCCAGGTTGATGGAAGATGGCATTGATCATCCTAGTAGATGTGCTCCATGCTGAATCAGTCCATGATTAGTTCCAGTGTGGTACACTGGAGCAGATATCCACTGATGCATGGCACAAGGGCAGACTGTGCAAGCACCAAAACAACCAAAGAACATGGAGTAGAATGAACTAAAAACATGTCATATGTAAGACAGCTGAGACAGGCCGAGATGAACATGAAATCATAACCTGCATACAGCTATGAAAATATTAAGACATGTTCTGATTCCAGTACTTTCAGACTTAACCTTCAACCTATAAAACAAAATGACAAAAAGCTTCAAAAAGCTTTTCTTCCGAACATTTCTACAAATACACTTTTAGCTGCCTGTCAGTCCAAACTGCTAATATTGTGTACCTGTACTTAATCTGCCATGTGTATCCCTAGCCTAGGGTAATGCTCTGACGCTTATTTCATCCATGTCACTTTCATCCTTTTGCCCATCCCAACAGGAGATTAAAGGCTTCAACTGCCGTGAGCTGGTAGCCAACATGCCCTTCTTTGCCAACATTGACCCCCATTTTGTGACCATTGTGCTGACCAAATTGCGCTTTGAGGTGTTCCTCCCTGGTGACCTCATCATACGGGAAGGGACACTAGGCAGTAAGATGTACTTCATACAACATGGCTGTGTCACCGTCATCACCCGTGACAACAAGGAGAAGAAACTCAATGACGGCTCGTACTTTGGGGGTGTGTAAAGCAACTAACTCTGCTCGCTTGTCTTGGTTACTGGCTTGAAATTTCACTTCATTTGTCTTTTATATGGTTCACTTACTCCTGTCTTGGTTTCAGAATGCAATAATGTGAAATGTTTCAGAACATCTGATGGTCAAAACATTATCTATAAAATTTATGTAATTCTAATTATTTTTCGTATGTAGATTAATTAAAATACAATTTGTTCTGCAGCTTATGGTAGTGCATTTACAGTAAACAAATTCCATGTTTCACAATAACGCTTTCTCTCTCTTTCTCTCTCAGAGATCTGTTTATTAACTCATGGTCGGCGCACGGCCAGTGTGAGAGCGGACACGTACTGCAGGCTCTACTCCCTGAGTGTGGACAGCTTCAACGAGGTTCTGGAAGAGCATCCTCTCATACGCCGAGCTTTCGAGACCATTGCACTGGAGCGTGCCGACCGGCCAGATGTTTCTATCATGCCATCGGAGAAAGAAAAAGAGAATTAGAGACATACAGAATGAGAGGAGAGAGTGAACCGTGGGGAATTTCTTCAATGGAACATATCTTCTACAGTACATCTTTATTGTACTGCAACAAATTTTAAACTTCTGTTAAAATTGTGTACATTAAAAATGTGTACGTTAAAAATGAAGCCCAACTCTCACTACATTTAGGGAATGGGAAGATGACTAACATGGAAGAAAGGTAGCCTTCTTTTCAAGGATGCTTTTTACATACGGACTGTTCTGTGATTCTGCTGACTGTACAAAGTTTATTTTTAGAGAACTTAAGTATTTTGAATATATTGATATTTATTATTTATTTCATTAGGCCTATTTCAATTCACTGGAAAGTCTCTCTCCAGGGAAACTGGTCACAATGACCTCCACTGACAACATAGTTAAACTACAAGTGCTTACCTTATGAAAAAATGCAGTTTTTTAATGCAATATAGTATTTTTTGACCAAAATATTGCATTGTGCACTACAATGCAGTATTTTTGTAGTTTACATTGATGCTGTTTTTTCATGTCCAGAATATTAAGTTTTGTGTCCAAAACATTGCAAAAAACTGTATTAATATTCTAGAAAAAACTGCAGTTTTGATAAACGCAGGATTTTTTTCTTAAGGGTTTAGCTTTCCAGGTTTCTTAACAGAAACAGATTTGACTTATTACTACTTACACTTACAGCAAGATATTGAATATTTTCAGATTGACAAATAATAGTGGATACAAATAGATTGCTGTGTTGGGGATCAAACTTGGAGGTGTTATAATAATGTTATTATAATGTTAATGTGTGAATTCCAGGGGAAAAACAGGCCTCTTTAATTGTTAACAAGAATGAACATATCACTGTTGGCACAGGCTGCCTCATAACAATTGTGTAAATTTCAGGTAGCCAAAATAAAGGATATCATTGTCCAAAACGTGTTTGCTGAAGTCTTTGATGCTGCCAGTCAGGGTGGTTTATAATAATAATAATAATAATAAGTAGTAGTAGTAGCAGCAGCAGTGATTAGTACTACTACTACTACTACTACTACTACTACTACTACTACTACTAATAATAATAATAATAATAATAATAATAATAATTATGTTTTTTTATATTGTTGTTATAAATAGTTTTATTATATTTCTTTAGTAAACCAAGACTGAAGAAACGTTATTCCATTCACCTTGACTTGACAGACATGCAGACAGTTATCCAATCCTCTTTTGTAATGAAGATATGAATTAGTCATGAGAGAGGAGGTAACAAAATGCACCACCCCGTCACTGCACGGCTCACTCATAACAGCATTGGAACCAGTTCCTGGTCAGAATCAGGTCACTTCCGTTATACCTTTTGTAACTACAGATTGTTGAAAGGCTGAGTCGAGTCGACAGGGGTTTGTAATTTCCACGGTAAGAATAATCTTTAATACATGGTTTTACTTCTTTGGTTCGCGTGGATTATTTTTTATATGTTGCATAGCTTTGCTGACAGCTAGGTAGTTAGGCTGCAAAAATGTTGTCCGTCACCTAAAGTCTCCATGTATGAAATTGAGTATGGAGGTCACCGCGGGACATAAGACAACTTAAGACACAACATTAGAATAGGAACGTGTCAGTGGCGGTTTTACCATCACCATTTAGGGCTTTCTGATCTTTAAATGTACCGATCATTTCGGACAACATTTGTATTTGTAAAGTGCATCTCGTGTCACCATGGTAGGTAGCTAACTTGTGCTAGCATAGCTTGACATAACGTTCCATAACAAGGTAAAACAGTTTTTTTTGCTAATATATAAAGTGGTCCATCAACATTAGAGGTTCATATTTTAATGTGTTTTAATTACCATCACTTGAAATTGTTTACAGCATTTGTCGTGGTCATGCTTTCAAGTCGCATTGATATAATAGTTAATACAATTTATTTCAGTTATTTTTTTGGTTGTCTTGAGGTGACATGCAGATTAGGCTTACAAAATATAGCCTAGCCTGTTAACTGTCTTCTCTGCCGCATATCGTTACATGAGTTTATATATTGGTTGTTTAGGGGTCTACCAACAGTTGTTATGCAACCAAATCTCCGATTGCACAACAGTAATGGAGACATATTTGATAGATGATGAGTGTCGTGTGTTTTACTTGTGTTTCTGCGTGTAGTAGGTTTCTGTTGCTAGAGGAATCTTTTTTTATTATTTAGCTATGATCAGACACCGCGTCACGTCAGTCTACGCTACCCTTTTTTTCAATAATATCTTGTCTTAGCCACTGTCAACAAGCTGTGGTCTGTGGCACTGTCTCTTCTCTTCTGATATTCTACATCAGGAACTGCATGTGGCATTATAACTCAGTCAGGACATTTAGTCAAAGTCAAATTTCTTTTATAGAAGTAAAAATAATGCAGTGAAATTACTTGGTGCCAACAGAAAGAACGCAGGAAACTAGAATATGTAAGGGAAAGAAGAGGAGAGTGAAAACAACCCCCAGACTATAGGCCTACACCTAAAGGGAGCACAGACTTACAGATTTGCAGATGATTCCTCTGCTGTGGGTATGATTGCCTGTAATGGTATATTGGCACGCAGCTACTTGCATGTCTCTAAACTTAAAGGAATGATGGATGATTTCTGGAAAGACAGATGGAGAAACAAATTCCACTAAAACAAATCTCAGAAAATGTCTGTAAATGTAGTCCTTCATTTTGTCTGCATTTAAACTAATGTTAACCTATTGTTTCAGGTCAGGATGCTGTCCTTGTCTCGCGCCTTGGTCAGCAGTGCTGCACGCGTCCAAACTGCTGCAGCTGCTGCCAGTCAGAGCGCAACAACAACAATCGCACGCTTTAACAGCACTGCTCAGGTAAGACCTCAGCACTTCCTGTTGGAATCATGTCATCTTTTTATTTTTATTTATTTATCTATTTTTTTTCTACTATGTTTTGCACCATGCCAAACAGTGGCACATTTAATTTGACTATATAACTGAAAGACCTAAAACTTAATTTAAGATGATGGTATACTTGCTTATTGTGATAAGAATCCTGCCCCTCTTTATGCAGAAAGGTTTAGATTTTTTTTAACATGTATTGATGTAAAAAAAAAAAAACTTATTTCATTTTTTCATTTTTCTTTTTATTGTTTTTGATGTATTTATATCTGTTTTTGCCACAAAATAGCCCTGGTTGCTGAATTGGCAATAAATCAAATAATCAATCAATCAATCAATCTCTTTATGCAGGATAAACCCAAGAAGACAAAGTTTGGCCCCTTGGCTGATGAAGACAGAATTTTCACCAACTTGTATGGCAGGCATGACTGGAGGTAGGCAGTGCATGAGCATCCCCAAGGTGACAAACATGTCAACAAGTCCAGTGTTTGACATTTAATTAACTCTTTGTAATGTGAATACCTGCTAGTTATTGGTAGTGTCTACCAATTGAATAAATAAGTGACATTAACCAGGCGTTCAATTGTTTATCAGTATTTCTGCGTCTGAAATCACCAGCATACCAAATTTGCATGCTTTTGGACAGTGCTAATTTTAAGGGAAAATATTATAATTTTCACGGTTGTATGTTGGATGTCACCTAAAGTTTTTACAATTGATGGTGATGTTCTTCCCAGGCTGAAGGGGGCGATAAGCAGAGGTGACTGGTACAAGACCAAAGAGATCCTGCTGAAGGGGGTGGACTGGATCCTCAATGAAATTAAGACGTCAGGGCTGAGGGGTCGAGGAGGCGCAGGCTTCCCCACTGGCATGAAATGGGGCTTCATGAACAAACCCAGTGACGGCAGGTCTGTAATTCACAAACTCTGTCACACACACACACATTTACATTCACACTTGCCCACTCTTCATTAACACACATTCACTTATGTGAAATGCTCATCTTGCTAAGTCAGGTTTTTACTGACACATATACAGACATACTTGTATCAATGTCCCCTATACATCTGTTTACTACACACAACCCTACCATTACCCTGGGTTCATAAGCACCTGAAGCTGAAGCAACACGTGTTAAATTCGCATCTTCTCTGGCTGCATTTTCTGCCATGTCTGTCCTTCAGGCCTAAGTACCTGGTGGTAAACGCTGATGAGGGTGAGCCTGGCACCTGCAAAGACAGGGAGATCATGCGCAACGACCCCCACAAGCTGGTGGAGGGCTGCCTGGTGGCGGGCCGTGCCATGGGAGCACGCGCCGCCTACATTTACATCCGCGGAGAGTTTTACAATGAGTCCTCCAACCTGCAGGTGTGTGTGTGTGTGTGTGTGTGTGTGCATGCATGCATGACCGTTTAAGTGTGTGTGTGTGTGCGTAAAAAAAACAGCAATTGGCTCTAGATAGCATAGGCTACTTTGGATTTATGCATTTGTGAGCTGGTATGGTCAAAGTATGTACTAAGGCAAAACAAAACCCCACTCTTAAGTCACCTTCCCTGTCCTGTCTGTTCACATCCTCTCTTCACAGGTGGCCGTCAATGAGGCTTATGCTGCCGGTTTGATCGGCAGGAACGCCTGCGGCTCTGGCTATGACTTTGACGTGTTTGTGATGCGCGGGGCTGGCGCATACATCTGCGGAGAAGAGACTGCCCTTATCGAGTCCATTGAGGGAAAGCAGGGAAAGCCCAGACTGAAGCCTCCATTCCCCGCTGACGTCGGTAAGGACTCCTGCATAATAGACTAATGAGGTCTCATCCTGACATTCCGGAACACTCTGCGCTAGAATATTTGGTTTCAGCTACCTTTACAGGGAGACTACACAATCTTTGATGTTACGGTTGCGTTAAGTCAAAGATGTAACTGCTGTGACGATTAACTCACACTATAATCAATGGAACTGGTTACACCAGACATAAATATTCTATAAAAATTAGATCAATCTTTTTAATGTATTTTTGATGTGTATTAACTTAAAGTAACGTAACACATCCAGTTGTGTTAAGCGCGGTTAAGTAAAAAATAACAATGGCTCCTACTATAATCAATGAAACCAGCTACTCCAGACTCGGCAGCGCTGCAAACATTTATAAAAATAGACCAATGATTTTAATGTATTTTTGACGCGACTTGACTTAACGTTACACGTAAGATAATCCTGTGTAGTCTTGGGTTTAGTGTGCTGTATAAACAGTTTGTTGTTGTAAGCAACATTTTTATTTGGAGTAATTCTGTTTGGAGTGTATAGAACAGACTACATTTAGATGACTATAAAAAGCATGATAATGACTGAATCGGCATTGCAGCAGTCATTTCCATTTACACTGGCTTCAGAAGATGAATTAAACTAGATAATGTAACTAAATGTGGACCTTTTTCTCTTTTCAGGTGTGTTTGGTTGTCCGACGACTGTTGCCAATGTCGAAACTGTGTCTGTGGCACCCACCATCTGTCGCCGTGGTGGATCGTGGTTTGTAGGCCTGGGTCGAGAGAGAAACTCGGGGACAAAGCTTTTCAACATTTCTGGACACGTGAACACCCCTTGCACAGTGGAAGAGGAGATGTCCATCCCACTGAAGGAGCTCATTGAGAGGCATGCAGGTACCGGGGTCTGCTACTACCTAACTATACCGTCACACAAAGAGCTACTTCAGTTGGGACACCATCGTTAATTTGCATTAAGTTGATTAGCATAACTGACTTGCATTAACTTGAACTGTGAAGCTCACTTTAATTCGATTTTGTAGCACACCTTGTAACCTTTGGAGTGAATGCACGGTAGTTTTTTGGGAGCTCTCATTATCTCCTGCATACACACTTGCAGTTCAAGTTTAGGCTGTTTTTTTTTTTCTAGTGAATTAGTATTTTCTGTTTTGTCACCACTGTTGAGGCTTGTTTATTGTTTTGACTTACTTGTGAATGAGAAAAAGATTAATACATAAACTGTAAAAAAAGTCCTATGCCTTAACATTTACAGATATTAAACCATCTTTAAGTATAGTAATTTTATCTATGCAAATCACTACTGGTATTACATTATTTTCAGTGGAATCTTAATATAAATGGTTGTCATGGTAACCCCCAGACATACTTCTCTGGCGCTGTAGGTGGAGTGCGTGGAGGATGGGATAACCTGCTCTGTGTGATCCCCGGCGGCTCGTCGACCCCCCTCATTCCCCGTCACGTGTGTGACGACGTGCTCATGGACTTCGACGGCCTCATCCAGGCACAGACTGGCCTGGGCACAGCCGCCCTCATTGTTATGGACAAGTCTGTAAGTGTTTGTCATCGATGATGCACACACACACACACACACACACAGTAGTGTTTCTTATCGATGAGACACACACACGCTTTTACTTCACTTTAACTTCACTCACTAACTCAACATTACTTGACCTTATAAGTTTCAAACAAATGTGGTATGCTCATATCTTGCTGTTCTGTGTGACAATAGACAGACGTAATCAGAGCCATCGCCCGTCTGATTGAGTTCTACAAGCATGAAAGTTGTGGGCAGTGCACACCATGCAGAGAGGGTAAGAGAGTTGTGATTTAATTTCATTTCATTTCATTTAAGCTTTATTTGTTATAGAGGGCCAGTGTACATTAATGTACATTTTTACTTTTAAAAAGAAAGATGTGAAAAAAAAGTGTGTGTGTGTCTGTGTGTGTGCCTACAGCAGATGTGCTTCCCTTTGTACAACCATGTGTATGGTTGTAGTACAGAATCTCTGCTAGTTCTAGACAATGTTTTGCAATGCCTTTTCTGTGTCACTTTGTTGTTGGTTTCCCATTTCACAGGTGTGGACTGGATGAATAAAATGATGTGGCGCTTTGTGAAGGGCGATGCTCGTGAGGCAGAAATAGACATGATCTGGGAGATCAGCAAGCAGATTGAGGGTCACACTATCTGTGCTCTGGGAGATGGTGCTGCCTGGCCTGTGCAGGTACTATGATTGTTTCAGATAGAGGATGTGTAGTTCAAAGTTCAGCTTTATTCATGTACTTGAAGCTCAGCTTTATTTCTAGTAAACTTTTCAAGTAACTGGACTTGTAAGTCAGTAATGTTTAACAAAATGTATACTATATTAGTAAGTGTAAACAAGATATTGTCCAAATCAGCACTGTTAGGGTGGTGGTATGAGTTTCAGTCACTTTATTCATTGTCTACTGACTGCCAATATTGTTATCCACAAGGCTATAAAGTACAATACAAACAGACCTATGGGAACTGGCTGTTAATAACAATCTCTGTCTTTGTCACAACAGGGATTGATCCGTCACTTCCGCCCTATTATGGAGAGCCGCATCTCAGAGTTCAAACAAAAGCACCAGGCGAGGGCGTAAATCCCATCACGAGACGACACAAGTAGATGCACATCTTGCATTTCATTATTTAAAATGAATTTCATGTCCAAACTCTGTACCCCCACCGTGCTGCCTCCTTTCTACGCCTTGTCTGTAGGCAGTCGCCCCGCAGTTCAGTGAACTTTAGAAAGTAGAATTAGATGCTCGGTTCGTGGGCGATTACCTCCATCATGCCAACCTGTCCATGCCAACCTACCACGATTATCACTCAAGGCCTTTGACTCTTCTATGTATAAAGAAATAAATGTGTGAGTCAAGCTCATTCTGTGTGTGTGTTTGAAAAATTGTGTATATTTTTAAAGATGTCAAATGATCCATAAATTCTGTTGGAGGGGAAAAAAAGTCTGGCTTTGTTTGTCTGTAATTAACCAGTGCCGTTATGACCCATGCCCTGTTGCTATGGCCATTTACATCAGTACATTTTAAGTTCACTTTCTTTCAGGAGGTCATAATTTAGCAAATTGGAAACGACAGAAATGGTAGATAAATACTTATCCTGTAGAAACTTCTGCAGTCCCTAAAGCTTGTTTTACACATTACATATATAAATCACTTAATAGGATAAAACTTGTATTTTGATAATGTGGGCCATTTATGGTACTAACATAATCTTAGTAACCCTAGAGCAAAAGATTCAGTGCTAGTACTTTTCCAGACAGATCCTGTCCCTGGCAGAATATAAATAGGCTACACACAGAAAACTAATTTTATAATTATATATATTTCAGAGATATACACTTGTGCTTTGTTCTATGACCTTGATCATAATGGCCCCTGGTTTAAAAAATGGTTATGGTCTATTATCTTGTCATATTTTGAATTTAGAATCACGAAAAGGCATGTGCCGCTATAAACTCACTAGACGTCCCACAATGTTGAGTAAGTCTAAGATTAAGAAAGTCTAAGCATTGTAAATCACACAGGTTTACACTCTGTGGATACACTGTAAAAATAAATTAGACGGGAGAGCGCCAACTGTGTTCCCACGTCATGTGACAGAGGTAGACGTTGAGGGTCGTCGGCTTCATTTCATTGGATGCTTTGAAAGGTAAGCAAAGACTGGTATTTTGTTTACTAAATCAATAGTTATCCGCTTCAAATTAAAACCATAATAATGAAGAGAAAATATCAGGAAAGCTGACTGTGTATAGTTGTATTTTATTTGAGCTGTAGGGTATAAGGAATGTTAAGCTAACGTTTCGAAACGTCCAGCCTTCATCATATTTTGAATCAATCACTTGTTTTGTTCCTCCTGTTTCTAGATACTGTTGGCTAATGGTGGGTGACGTTGGTTAGCTAACGTTACAGCAACGCTGGTTTTCTGAAGTTAAAATTGAGACTTATTCAAGCTCAAGCGGTTTCTGAAATCCATGTTATGTTAAAAGCTGATTAAGTTACTATTCCAATAGCTTTATACGAGCCATGGCGCTTGAACTGAGCAGGATGCATCATAGGCACAGTGGATAACGTTAAGTGATTCGCTTAGCACAAAGAACTTGTCGATATTAGCCTCCGGGTGTTGGTAGCATTACCTAGCCAGTAGATACGCAAGCAAGCAGCGTGATTAAAAAAATCGAAAATAGTCAAGGTAAAGAAAAACACAATTTTAACACACAGAAACTTTGTCTAGACACTGTAGCTGTTTGCTAAAGTGTGTCGAGAGGATAGATTATATTTTGTAACGCAATAATGCCTCCTAGTGCTCGAAAGCAGAGTGAGCAAAATGCATACACTGTAGCTAACAAGCTAATGTTAGCCTTGCGCAGGCAATGGCATGTCAACTTTAGCTACACCGGTTTGGTTTAAAGAACTTGCAGCAAGTCAACAGATTTTCCATATAATTTATTGTCTTATTTATTAACACGTGCGTCACATTGTGATTTGTATGTCATATAACCCAATTACTGAATAATATTCACATCGTTACGACAAACTTGACCATAGGTGTGTCTGTGTTTCAGATTTGTTTGTTTGTAACATGTCATGCCACAAGATCCTTTCTACAAGCACTTTAAAACCAATCATGAGCTAAGCTGTGGAGTTTTAGTTTCCACATTCCACATTTTATTGCAGACCTTACAAAACTCCCGTCTTCTCATCATTTTTCCTGGTAGGCCAGTACTCAAACGTCCTCAAACCTGACAATGGAGGTGAACATGTTGAACGTGGACCAGGTTGTGGGAGGACAAAGTGTCGCATCTGTGCCGGAGTCCAGGTCAACCATAAACCAGCAACCATGTAAGCAGTTACCCAATAAACAAGATCCTTTTCTGCTATTTATATTAAGTATCAACCCATACGTTTTTGGCTTAGATACATACCATTTCCATAAACTGAATGTACATAATGCAAATGCAGTAAAATGCCTAGGTGCATCCTTTTTGTACATGTGGCCATAACTAAAGAGTGAGCTGTAGAAACATGCAAGCTTTGATTTCCTCCCATGTTTTTATGTACCATTCATCTCATTTTGTGGATTCCCTTTTTGCATAGATCAACATGACAGCCTTCAGTGTTTTCAGTGCTTCATTACGTTCTGCAATGCCAAGGCCAAGGAAAGGCACATGAGGAAGAGCCATCGAGAGGAGTACAAACAGCAGCTCCAACAGGTACCATTACCTGTGTTTGCAGTATGCACAGTTCGTTGGATATTATTTTTAGCAGAATTTGCACAGAATTACAGAATGTTTTTTTTTTTTTTAAGACTCATGTCATTAGATACTTTACTGTATCATTTCAACCGACTCCATAGAAAAATGTGCAGTTATTAAAAATTGTATTGATGGCACTATGCTATGTCTACTCTCAGACAGACACACTCTTCACCTGCTATGTGTGTGATCGCACCTTCCCATCCTCTGAGGAGCTGACACAGCACCAAGCCACACACAGCAAGGAGAACAAGCCATTCCGCTGTCCACACTGCCAGGGCAGCTTTGCCACCTTTTCGGAGGTAAGGTTGAGTAAAGTCACTGTTTAAGTAACTATAATTTTACTTTTGTGAAGGCTATCCAAATGTGAAATCAGTGTAGTTGTCACTGTGGGGGGAAAAAGTAGATATGGCTCACAGCATCTTCTAAACATGTTTCTTGTTTTGACCAGCTAACAGACCACCGTCGCAACCTGTGCTCTCAGCGCTACTGCGTGTGTAAAGATTGTGGTATGATGTTCTGTCGCCCTGCTAAACTACGAATGCACCGCCTAACCCAACACCCATCCGCGGATGCACCACCTCCACCTGATGATGGCTTCACCCACCGCTGCCCCAAGTGCCAGCAAGGCTTTGAGACAGAGGCTGAGCTTCTGGACCACCAAGAGAAGCATGCAGGTGATGAGTACTGCAACGGTAAGCCCCCTTCACGCAAGCGTGGCCGACCCCCCAAACAACAGCAGCAGCAGCAGCTAACTCCTGAGGCGAAGAATGGCGTAAAGAAGGAAGTGGAGCAGTCAATATCGCCAGAACCGGCGTCAGAAGGTGGAGAGAATTCAGCAGAGTCAAAGACCACTAAACGCAGGGGCCGTCCTCCAAAGCAGCAGCAAGAGGCGACGGAGGCCAAGATACCCTGTCCCATGGCGGACTGCAAAGTCACATGTACCAGTGTGGTGCAGCTCCGTGTTCACAAGAAGGAAGCGCACCCGCCGCCACCCCCACCACGGAAGGCCCACGCCTGCACCGAGTGTGAGGAGAGCTACGGCCGTGCAGAGCAGCTCCAGGCTCACATGAGACGAGCCCATGGCTCCGGGCGGTACACGTGCCCCACCTGTGGCAAGAGCTTCGGCCGCGAGAGCAACTTAAAGGCCCATCAGAAGACCCACACGGAGAGCGAAGGAACCGGTCTGGGCTTATGAGTTTACCAATACACCAAAATAATTCTCTGGAGGGAGTAGTGTAATAGGATGCGAATGGACTGGGGGATATTGTTGTTAACCTCGACATGGACAAGTTTGTATAGCCTCTAGAAGTTATTTTTAAGTTGTTTTTAGTGATGTCCAATAATAATGAGTTATTGTAAATACAAACATCATATACAACATTTGTACATACAGTTGTTAAAATAAAATCACTGCTTTCATTATTTTGCTACTTTTTTGTTCTTTTGTATAAAGTCCATTCTGCTGTTGATGTTTGATTTGATTTGTTTAAATTATACTTATTAGAAGTTTGGTTTGCCTTCAGATGGGACTTGAACAGGAGGTTCTATGGTGCTTCAGATGAATGGTGTGTGTTCATATGGACCTCCTCTCATGTTAGTATGTCTAGAGGAATTAACAAATGAATTTTAAATGGAATACAAGGTGGTTTGGCTTCCAAATAACACATTGTGACAAATTATGTGATCATATATCTTTTTGTCTAAGAACTCGTACTTAAATTAAAAATCTTATGTCAACTTTTGACTATTGTAATTTATGATGGAAAACAACTGTCAGTGATTTTCATAAAAATACAATTTCTTGTTGGATCTGTTATCTATATTTACATTAATGTATACTATAATATTTTTAGTTTATTAGAGCCATTGAGCAAACGCTTGCAGGCTCTTTGTTTTGGTCAAATCATGTCATTTTAAATCCAAGTAACAGTTGTATAAATAAAATATTGTTTTCATATTTTACATTACACAGTCTACATACATTATATATTTATTTTATGTTTTACATTTTATGAAATCATACCTTTTGCATAAAACTTTCAAATGTGTTCTAATGATTAATTTACAGATTTCATATTATTTTTTGGACTAATACTAGAATTAGCACAAGTGATTTTGCCTGGCACTTGACTTTACTCAGTCTCCCATGATGCTTTGCACATCTCGCGCCTTTCCATCTTGTTTCACCCACCCCGTACCACTTCTCCAGCGCAGTTGTTGTGGTAGTTAATAATGGCGGCAGTGGGAGGCGGATTGTCAGCCTCTGCTGTACTTACTGGCGTTAATACTTCAACCACAGTTCGCTGTCGCTTTCCAGCTCGACCATGCACAACCCGCAGCCAAGTGCGATCAGAAAAGCGTTTGCGAATAGGGCGGCTGGCGACTAGTGATGGAAAGGCTGCCTCTAAGGGCCCAAGGCCCGTCAACATTGGACTTACGTTGGAAGAAGACCCGTCACTACTGCGCTTACTTCGGATTGCAGAGAAACACAAGCGCAAGAGAGAGGCGGGTTTCGACTCAAGCGGGAGTGAGGAGGTCGGTTGTTAAAGACTTGCTAACTTCCCAGCTGTATAGGGTTGTAACATTCTCTTTGTATATGCTTCTTTTAAATTTGTGGAAGAAAATGAACGCTAAACAATCCCCATTCCCAGCGCTACATTGTCATAACGTTAATATGACCAAGTTCCAATACACCCATGCCGTTGTCCTAGTGTTTTAGCCAGCTAACGTTAGCAAAAAAAACTATTTAGCTCTGGACGCTTGGTCGTGTATCCGTAAAGGCCCATAACGTTCAGGTTACGTTTGCATTAGTGTTGGAAGCGGAGGTTGTTGGTCCGAAAATCCATTTTTGTGAGCGTTGAGTGTGTCTCAATCATTGGCTGCAATACATTGGCGCGCTGTTGAATTCACTGGGCCAGCATCACCTTGACGACCAGCGTTATCTCCAACGATGTGTTTGGTTAAACTTTTGTGGTATTGTTTTGTTCGTGTGCAATACATAAAGGCTGGTATTGTGTTAATTGTTACAGTTTAACCCGTTCATGCTGATCTAGTCTGCACTGTTACGTCCCTTGGTCAGGAGATTTATTACTAACACTTTATGTTCCTCTTGATTTTTTTAGTAAACTTTTTAGAATTGATACAAGTTACAGTAATAATACATGTCACCAGGTTAACCTTTTAAAGGTTTGTTTAACCAACGTCATGCATGCATAAGCGCATACAA
The DNA here is from genome assembly GCA_017657215.1 of Limnothrissa miodon. Taxonomy (NCBI): domain Eukaryota; kingdom Metazoa; phylum Chordata; class Actinopteri; order Clupeiformes; family Clupeidae; genus Limnothrissa; species Limnothrissa miodon. The sequence continues at coordinate 134,496 of JAGFZM010001287.1, forward strand.
TTACCCGCGTGCAGTGCTTTGCAATAATCACCTGTCGCGCTCTAATTAAAAGTTATGAGGAGTTAGCTCGACAACATTAGCAGCATGCTAGAGGGGACCAGAACACGTTAGCTTTTTTGACAGGATATGCACATCATATATTAAAGCCCATATATCGTATTCATTTTTACTGAGTGTAGTTAAAATACCGAATATGGTAACACAGTTGCCGACAATTGTTTTACAACTGGATGAATAGTTGTCAGATTGTTACCGGTATTAATGTTTAGTTAGTGTAGTTAGCAATGCTAACTAGTTGTGTTTCACTTTGAGTGCCCAACCAAACCACTCAAAGTAAAACAAGTGTCCTGACTAATTAATCTGGCTAAAATGTTAAACTAACACAACGAGCTGTTTTTATTGCATGGCCGTTTTTAGAATAGTGGTTTATTTGGGTAAGATCATGCTCGCTTTCAGTTTTGCGTTGTCTAACTCCTGACATGGTAGAGTGGGGTGGTGGTCAGACCAGTTCACTTTTAGAACATTGTTTTCCACGTTTTGTGACTTTGCTTATATGCAGTTGAATTTACGTTGACCTCAGTAATTTAGACGTACCCTAGCGGTTGCAAATCGTTTTGTATGAATCAACCATAGGGCCTCAGTAGCTGTTCACCGAAAATTGGTCGGACCAATCAGCCGCTTGTTAGAGAGCCGCCTAGAGACGTTTCCTAGCGGGAGTTTGCAGAGGCAGTTTGAAAGACCAACGCTGGTTACGCCCCTTGAATTTTGCCTCATTACCAGAACATAAACATTTTGATGTTCACTCCTGTCTTGCCTGTCAGACGACGTTGCCCTCAGAACTGAGCATCATTTTCTAGTCTAACGTACAGCTACTAACTTACTATTTTCATTATCTGCAATGTAACTCTCTCCCTTACATCAAGAAAGACGGACCTGAGGATATGTCATTTTATGACATGATTGGTTATACTAAATAAAATATAACTTATATAATAGTATAAAAAAACATGATTACACCTAACATGTATGCAAGTACATGCAAGTCGTTTATCTACTATTGGCAAAATCACGTGAAACGGTGCACAGGTGAATATAGGTCATGGGTGTCATTGTTTTGCCTCTACATGGTCCTCTGACATGAGATTTGTGGTGTTGTAATGTGTGACATCACAATTTAGGCTGTGATCAGACTGATGCAACAACACCAACTGGACTGTAATGTGTACCGGGTAAAAGAGCTTACCTCTGCTGCCTCATTGATGACTCCAGTCTTCTGGTTCTGCAGATAAGATTACTTCTAGTAGCACAGTTAGTTATGCAGTGTTTTTTCCCCCCTCCAAGTCAAAGATCTTAATTAGGCACCATTGGCATTTACTAGAAGCAGACCCTGCTCTATTAACTACTCATCTTTTGAATGTATCAGAGGGGGAGATTGTCCCTTGCAGCTATTTCGAGCATGCAGAAGGTGAGTAGAAGAGGTGGATGTGGTCAGGCACAGACTGCAAAGACTGGGAATGAGCATCCCAGATGTTGTTCATTTCATTATGTGGGCTGTGCTGTTGTGCTTTTGGATGCTTATTATGGTAACTTTATATTACTTTTGTGTTTATATTACTTATTTATGTGTTCTTATGTGTACTTATTATGGTAACAATATGATTTAAATTGTTGTTTAATTTCAAAAATGCATGATTTATAAATTAGAGTGTTTTGGAGGATGAAAATGCATAATTGATGAATAATGAAAATTTTGTTTGGAGCATACAAGTTGGATGTGGCAGTGAGGTTCTGTATGCTCCTCTACCACTAGAGATAGTCTGATGCAATATGATGCACCAAGTGCTGTATCAGTGATTGCTAACATACTGTGTAATGCTCCAGAGTCATGTAAAGGGAAGTGACGTAGGAGGTAGAGGAGCCGTTCGGTGACTGCAAGGTTGCAGGTTCGAACCCCACTCTACCTGACACCATCGAAGTGTCCTTGAGCAAGACACTGAACCCCAAATTGCTCCTGGTGGCAGGCTGGAGCCTTGCATGGTAATCCCCTCCACTGGTGTATGACTGTGTGTGAATGGGTAGGCGGCGCGTGGAGTTGCAGCGGTCTCTGGCTCTCCTGACCGTGCGCATCACTGTGGGATAGCTAGAAACGTAATTTCGATTCCTCTGTATGTCCAGTATATGTAGAGAAATTGAGAATAAAGTGACTTAACTTAAGTGACATGGCAGCGCTAGGCTACATGTTTGTTAGGGTGTTTAGATTTAGGGTCTTGTGGCCCAAGTTTATTTATGCTTGGCTGACAAACGATACTATTTCACCACTTTTCTAAGACTTAATGGCCTATTTTTTGTGTAAATGTGTGTGACACATAAAAGTTTGAATTGTCATATCGTGTCCTTTAAAGCAGCACTAAAGACTTTTTAAAACCTTAAAATAATGTTTTCAAAATCGTTTCGGTGGTCCATCAACTCGTGACAAGGTGAACGATACTAGCTGCATTTCTGCTGCGGCCCTCTATCGGCATTAATGGCACTAAACAAGTTTGCCCAATCGGGCAGCGATCAATTGACCTGCCTTAAGGCAAGCCTCCGTCACAATCTGTAGAGGGTGCGATTTTCAAAACTCCTTGGGCTGCTTTAAATATGCTCCACTGAGGTATCTGCCAACATATTGTTGATGTAGAATCAATCAGTTAATGCAGCTTTCTATCAGACCTACATTGACTTTTTGAAAACCACTGCGGAACAAACAAAAGGTGACATTCAATTCAATTTAATTCAATTTTATTTACATAGCGCATTTTTACAAAAGGCATGTCTCAAAGTGCTTCACACAAAGACATGCATGTGATGAGCTGATCTCACAGGAGAGAATAGCTTGCTAGTGTTTCTGCTTTGTAGACCAGTGACGGGCCATTGTCAAGGAAACACTCTTCCTCTTAGTGCCTCCTCAAACTGGTCAGGAAGAATGATCAGGGTTGTTAAACGTGTCAAACACGTGAAGTCATAAATGAAAGCCTCAAGTCAGGCAGCATGACGCACATTCTTCGGATGCTTTTTTTTTGAAAGCGGCAGATGGTAATCTCTTCCCCCTACGGCCTGCCCCTCAGCAAACGGACTGTTGGTTGGCCTGGCTGATACATAAATAAAAGATGCTTGGGTTGATTCATTTCTGGCCTGCTTATACGCGCTACTCTTATCACTGATCTGAATGCATTGGTTACAGTTTAGATTAACTGACAGAATGGGATGTGTTGGGATGTGTCTCTTGGTATTTGCTAAAGTTTGTGCTGACACAAACAGCAGGTCAGATGACCTTGTTAGTGGAAGTAGAGCAGAATGCTGCCACCTGCTGGATTGTTAGAGAAACCACTGCGTTGAACATGATCTTCTGTTCAGGTCCCCAAATCTACTGTAAAACATCTCTTTTGCCTCAAGGTGTGTGTGTGTGTGTGTGTGTGTGTGTGTGTGTGTGTGTGTGTGTGTGCGCTCACCCCTCCCATTCGGGCTTGCATCTCAGAGCATCTGCTCAGCAGTAGGCTATAGGGCTAGCAGCCTACATCATTTAGAGGCCATGTCATCTGTGCCCGATACACAGTGAAATTTAAGCTTCAGATCCTACTAAACATATGGCCCTCTATGTCTTGTTGAGTTTTGAGGTTAAACCATGCTGGATATGGGCGGCTGTTCTCTGTGTGCTAACAGGTTCTCGTGAGTCATTGGAAACCTAATAACACACACACATCCACTTATAATAAGAACAATTAACCATAATAATTAAGAACAATTAAACGGTCTGTTACTGTAACAAACTCCTGTGCAAATGCATCAAAAAGTCGTTAATTGTATGTATTAAAATAGACTTGGTCGTGGTGATATTTGTATGAGCCTAGTCAATCTCTAACACAAATAGGATTTTCAGCCTGTATATTGTGTTGCAGTTGAAGCGTGTACTTTCATGGGGCTTTGAGTTTGCATGTATTCTCAAGAAGGAAATGAAATGAAAAGGCATTGATGAGTTCCTCTTTAGCTTCTCAAGGGGTGTATCTTATATTTTCTAGTGACCTAGATTATATTGTCTGATGCAGTGCCTTGGTAATTGGCAATCAGATGTGACAATAAGTTCAAAGGATAATTTTGTAGTTATATTTACTGTATATAAAGTATGACCAAATATGTTAAAATGACAATACATTCAAAGGATAATTTACAACTTTAAGGATAATTTAAAAATTAAATAAGTGGTCTTCATTTACTTGCTTTTGATATGCTAGCACACCTCCTATCCATTCATTGTCCTTTGAACACTTGGCTAGTTCATTTGACTTGAGGCTATACCACAAAACATGGTTACTGGTTAACCTCAACAACCTCAGGAGTACCCAGTAACATGCAGTAAAAAAACACTGCACTGTGCATTTGTTGTTTTTCAAAACGGTGTTTAGTTAGTTTGTTTGTTTGTTTATTTATTTTTGTGTCAGCGTTCACTCCTGAAGTCACTCGGTTACCTAGCCAGCCAAACCGGCCTGGTTTGCTGATGGCAGTGATCTGTTTAAGTTACTAATCCAAGCAGGCCCTACTGGGGACTTTCCTGTTGGCAGACAGTGCTTGGTCATGGTGCTGCAGAGTATGTTTACTATGTTAATGGAGTAGACGCAGACTGTAGACGCTTTTATCCAAAGCAGCGTATGGTAGGTGAGGAATGAGGTTGCAAGGCTTTCTGCGTATAGATGCATCGCCCAGCTCCAAACTGAGCGTAATCTGGTGATTGCTTCAGGGATTTGCCCAACCACCACCCACCCACTTTCTGTTCAATGGTGCTCTGGTGTCTCGGGTGGAGTGGACCAGGCTAAATATAGTCTGGTAAGCTTTAGTGAAGCAGTCGCTGCTCCAGGGATTGTTTGTTGACAAATTAGGCTACTGCATTATTTTGTCTGCTCGGTTTGCAGTTGCAGACTGGAAGTCCAGGCTTGTATACATCATTGTCTGTGGTATAGAACTGCTACTGCTGGTTTTAATGTGTCTTTGTTGTGTTTGTGTGTGTGTGTTAGGCATATTGATATGTAAATAGAGTGAGAAAACCACTTGGTCTATTTCCGAAATGCTGTATTTCACGCAGTCACACTTTACAAACCTTTCTAAGGCTTAGATTAGACCTATCAATGTCATATACAAATGAAAAATAATGACATCGCATGCCTTTAAAACTGTACCATGTATGCCTGCATTCCATATGCATGTGGCTATTAGCTGAGTTCCCATCTGCAGCTATGCAGCGTCAGCGAAAAACGGACAGTGCGGTGCTATTCTAAGCATAATCTGTAAATCAATCTTATTGTTGTTCTTCTGTAGCCGTGGGTTTGTATTTCACATGGCTGACGCAGGGACGAATATTATCCAAAGGCCTCATGTTCATGACCTGGTAATTTGGAGAGCAGAGACGGCTTGGTAATACACATTACTTACATTGAGATTACTTACAGTTGTGTAGCACCTTACAGTACATTGTCAATCAAAAAGGTTAATGGGGAAAGTACCCTCTCTCTCTCTGTCTCTGATAATGGTTGCACAATTATGGTAATTTACCATACAGATTTGATTGGTGGCACATCATATTGTGAATTGTAACTGTAAATGAATGTCTTTTTTCAAAATTTATTTTTTTTTTAATTTGTGTGTGTGTGTGTTTGTTGAATGAGTTTTTATTTTGTTTAATTGAGTAAGAATGAATCAATTTTTGAAGCATTTTAGTAAATAATAATAATAACAACCATGATGATGATTTAATAATTATTAATAAATAAATAATCAATAATACTTTTTAAATTATTTCACAGCATTTTGGAAAATAACTCATTTAATAGCATGTTCTTTTGAATCTTTTTAAGACTTATATTGTGACCTTTTTTTTCTCTCCGTCTTGTTATTTCCTCAGGAGGATAATTTTGTTGGGTTTGGAGTCTGTGGCAGTGGCAGATCTTTACGCTCCTCACGCAGTGCATCACAAAGTGAGTACACTTTTTGTGTGTGTGTGTGTGTGTAATTTAGATAATGGCAGAAAAAGAAGGAAGGGGAAATGACCTTGGGTCGGATGTAAACTGGGGTCAGCAGGTTTATGGTATGACTTTGCTAGCTAGCATGATGTCTCTTTCCTCACACTTTGAATATGTGGTAATTGATCAGTGTTTTCTGTTCTGTTGGAAACAGTCATTCCATTGCAGGAAGTTACTAATTTCCTTAGTTCCTGTTTTGTTTTTAGGTTATTAGTCAATTAGTCTGATTGTGTTTAGGTACATTAAAGTAGCAGTTTGGAATTATCCCAGTCATAGCCATGTTATACAAGCTTGTGGTGTGCTGTCATTAGAAAATAAAATTTGAAAAAAAGAATTTGGAACAACATTACTGAATAGCGAGCGGGCGGCTAATTAAAACTAAATAGTACAGTGTTCAGTGGTCTACAAAAGTGAAACTGCCATTCAGTAAGTGTGAGCTGCATGATCACGATTCAACCATCACTTTAACCCTTAAAAGAAATGTCATGGCTGTTAGAAAAAATCACCATGGGGATCTCTGTAACAGGTGATGTAATCATTTAGGTCCAGACATTTAGGTACTTTATTTTATCCTTCATTTTATACAATACTCCCCCCTTGTGTTGAATATGTAAATATCTGAGAGTTGATATTCGTTCAGATACAGTTTGTTCTGTTTGTACAGTTTGTTGATACAGATTTAAAGGAGAGAATAGGATGGATGGATGGATAGATAGATAGAAAATGGATAGATGGCTAGATGGATGAGTGGATGAATAGATGGATAGATGGATGAGTGGATGAATAGATGGATAGATAGAAAATGGATAGATTAAAACATTGATAGATAAATGGATAGAAACAGACAAAGAAATATTTTGTTATATATATGTATTGGTTTATGCGGGTTCTTCTGCTGTTTTCCCAGTTGGCAGTCCTCTGAAGTCTGCGTTGTCGCCAACTGAAAAGCCTCCTCCCGCTCCAGACCTAAAGGAAGAGAAGGCTGATTTGGCCCCAGCTCCCAGTTCCCAAGTCCCAGCTCCAAGTTCCCAAGTCACAGAGATCAAACCTCTTTTTGGAAAGGTGGTTAAGAGGGGAGAGAGAACCCGGAGGGATCAAGCCTCTGCCTCACCTGGGGCTCAGGCGAAGAGTGCAACCAAACCAAAACTTCTCGTCAAATTCGCTGTCAAAAAGACCATGAAGGAAACTTCACCACCGCCACCACCAAAAACGGCAAAGGCCGAACCAGTCAAGGGACCGGCTGTTGACGGCAAACAACCAGCCAAAACCTCAGTTAAAGACCAGAAGGTCACGAAATCAGGTGATGTACCTGTAACAAATGACACCGTGCAAGAGCTGAACACTGAGGAAAGTGGTAATACTAAACCGCAGCAGGATCAGCAGAGCAGGACGAGTTCAAGTCAAAGCCTTCCTGTCGTCAGAGTGCTTAAGGACCCCCAAGTTGAGGTGACTGGGGCAGCTAAGCCAGTGCCTGTTCAAAAAGAAGGGCCTACGCGGAAGAAGCAGAGCAAGGAGGAGTGGACTCTGACCGTGGTGAAACAGCAGGGAACAGTGGCAGCTGCGGCTGCTGTGAAGGAACAGCCTGTGGAGGTCATTAAAAGCCCCGGCCCGATGCTGGGAAAGTTTGTGAAGAGAAGTAAACCCACCGGCCAGGAGGAAGGATCGAAATCCGTAGTAAATCCAACCGGCGGAAACACTGTCCCGTCCTCGAGTCTAGCTCCTGGCTGTCAGAGACGGAACCCCAGCCATTTGCTATGGATACCTCAGAAACGGCGGACGAGAGACATGGGTGGCAGCTCTGCGGCCGTGGTATCGCCCAAAGCAGTGGGCAAACAGCGGAAGGTTTCCAAAGCAGCCGAGGGATCGCCGGAGGAGGCCGCAGAGGCCGGACGGGAGAGCGGACTCGAGCCGTCGGATCAGCCTGCCGCCTCGTCAGGGAACCCAGTGCGTAGACGGAGGCCTCACTTCAAATTTGGGAAACGCAAGTCCCTCTTTACCATGCGGCGAAAGTCTGGCGTTCAGGAAACGGAACGCCCCCTGGACAGCTTAGTGAAGCATCACAAAACTCGCCGGAAGAGGGTCAATTACGTCTATGAACCCGTTGTGTCTTTAAATCAGGAGAACCAGATGGAACAACAGGGAGAGGAGCCTCGTGCGCTCGCTAACACGGAGTTGACCTCCGCAGACGTCACGCCCGTGGTCAGCGGTCGGTCCACGAGAGTCATCAAGACGCCTAAGAGGTTCCTGGACGACGAACGAATGTCCCACCTGGCTCCGAGTCCTCTTAAGAAGAACTGGATGGGCTCCACCTCTCTGGAACCTGATGCTCCAAAACCAGCTGGGCACAAGAGGCGATCTCAGCACCATGAAGGCGAAGGGCAGCATGCCACGGTCAGGTTTCAGGAAGACCACTCTACCTCAGACGCTCCCGCCAGCCAAAGCGAGCAGGCCCTCAGCCCGGAAGAGGGCAAGTTGAAGTTTTACGAGCGGCTCAAGAAGCTGACTGCTACACTGGCACAGAAGAGAGAGCAGAGGGCGGGGGGCGCCCCAAGCATCCAGCAGGAGGAGCCAGACCAGGAGCTGCAGGACCCCGAGGAGACGCAGGGCCCGGTGAGGAAGAGGAGGAGGAGGAGGTCCAAATTGACGATGGAGGACATCCAGTCCCCAGGGGTGGTGAGGAAGCTGGCGGTTCACCTGAAGTCCATCGGTGCCACCCTACCTGGTGCGGAGGCCTTGGACGTTTCACCAGGGGACAGTGGTATGAATATCCAATCCTGCTGCTCATCACCTGTGTAACTGCTAACTGAAAGGGAGTGTGTTGATGGAGAGGCTGTTTTGCAAGCCTAAGAAATGCTTTTTAAGCCAACTGCTGTCACTGTAGTTTAAGAGTGCGAGTATAATGTTGAATTTGTTTGTTTGTATTTGTTTGTTTGTTTGTTTTTCCCTGAAGGCGAGGGCCTGATCCCTAAGGAGAGTGATGTCCTGACTCAGAAGGATCTGGGAGAGCGCATTCTTGTGGAGCAGGAGGGAACTACACATCGCATTTCTGTGTCTAGCTCCAACAAGAGAATGTTCCACCTGCTCAAAAGGGCCAAGGTTCAGCTGATCAAGATTGACCAGCAAAAACAGTTGAAGTCCTCTCAGGTAAATGAAATGGTGCTTTTCTCATATTGCTTGTGTCCAGTTCAGTCCAGTTATTTTCTGGAATCTAAACTTAAAAGATGAAGATTGGTAGGTACTGACCAGACATTTAAAGATGTATTTTTTATATTTGTGTGAGTTCCCGCAGACTCTTAAAAAAGGTTTTAAATTGGAAATGAATTGTTTGTTAATGGTTATGAATTGTTATGATGAATGAACTGCTGGTGTATCCGTTCGAATGGGAGTGAATTTTGTGTGGACTATGCCACTTGCTTAAACTGTGTCTTCCATTTGAGTGGAGGTATAAATTTGTTTTAAATGAAATAGTTTTTTTTTTACCGGAATTTTGCACGTATGTAAATCAAAATGGCCATAACAATGTCTTTAATTTGATGCCGTAAGATGTCTTTCATTTTAAATAGTTGAATCCTGTATGCTCCTGTTTATTTAAATGGAGTGGTCCAGCTTACAGTTCAAACTGCACAGTCCTCTTGTGAGCGCATCAGCCCCTCTTATGGAGGACCTGGATTCATACAAGTATAGAGCTATTACTAAATCACAAGTAGGCTCAGTAAAGTGCACAGCGCATGTTTAAAATAGGCGCTTGACTTAAAATAATTACGTGTTCCTCACACTAAAAGCTCTTGTGGTTTTAAAAAAAGTGGCCTGAAACGCTAGACATATATCTATACTTACTGTAATTACTAAATCAGTTCATACTTAGTTTAGAGAGCGAAGTTCTGAGCTCTTTGAAATGGTCAAGATTTCTCTGGATGGAGTGAATCCCCCATATGGGTATTCTCAGATGCACCTCAGCATGTGTGGGTGCAGTCTTAGACATAAAGCACGTTTTAGAATTAGAATGAGAATTAGAATCCTTATTGTGGCCAAATGTTTTTGCACACACAAGGAATTTATTCTCTGCATTCAACCCAATGGTGAATTAGTGAAACACAGCACACAGTAAAACACACAGTGAGGTGAAGCGTACACTAACCCAGGGCAGTGGGCTGCCTGTGTTTTCTGCTGGGTAAGCAGTCTTTCACACACATTGTGTAGGCTATGACTGTCTCACGTTTAGTATACTATGACTACCTCATGACTGTTTCATGTGTATATTGGTTGCGTGTACCTGATGTATGGAGCAGTGGTGGCGTAGTGTTCAAAAAGACTGGCTAGTATGATGGTAGCCTGGAAATTGAGGGATTGCTGCTGCCCTGCTGCCCTGTTGCCACTGTTGTGCCTATGAACATGGCAACGGATTGTGGTATACGGCAACGGAATGTGGTGCCACCATAAGTGGAAAAGATGGGTCTCTCTGCTGTTTGTCATGCCTGACGGGGCTAACTTCTCCTGCAGCTGCTGTCAGGCTCAGTGAAGCTGGGAGAGACCAGTGAGACGGGGGTGAAGAGGAGGAGAAGAAGGAGGAGGAGGAGGAGGATTGGGAGGCCTCCTGCAAGGGACCCTGGTACAAGGGTAAGTTGTGTGGAAGTTTGTTTAGCATCTAAACGTACGTGTGTGAGTGTGTGATCAGCTGTTAATAAAGCATGATTGACTTGTTGTGTTGTAATGATATGTGAATGTTATAATTGATTTTATATTAATAATTAATTAATTTGTAATTTTGTATTGATTCATTCATCATCAGTTTGTGATTAATCCGTTATCATCAGAGAAGATGCAAAATTCAGCCTTTTTTTTTTTTAAGATGAGGCTGTCTAAAGTCAGACTAGATCAGTTTGCGTCTCGTGACCCGTGTTGTGAATAATGCATTGCTTTCATGCTTGCGTATAACGCGTGTCTGTGTATCCTCTTGGCCTGCAGCAGCAGCACCTGTTCAGTGGCCCCCGCATCAAGCACGTGTGCCGAGCGGCGGCGGTGGCTCTGGGCCAGCCTCGTGCCATGGTGCCCGATGACATCCCGCGCCTCAGTGCCTTGCCCATGCACGAGCGCGAGGGCATCGCCCCCTCGCCCACCGCCGAAGGTACGCCGCAATACACAGTGTTTGTTTATATCACATTTTTTCAATAAAAATTACTCTTAATATTATTGTTAATAATATTCAAAATATATTGTTGTTGAAAAACTAGACTTTGACTCTGTGTTAGATAATGATAAACTGTATGCTGTCTTTCTGTGTTTAATATAATGATAAAAAAAACTGTATACAGTGTTTTTAGAATTTGTTTCTAGAATGTGAAGAAACAACTCTAAATAAGAAAAAACTCTAAATATCTTTGGTAATATAATAATAATAAGAATCTTTGGTTGACAGGGAGGCAATGTCGTTTGTGTCATGAAGTGTTCCATTTCACTTGTTGTGTGTCCACACATATATAAGTAATATCACATTGTTGCACTGTAGCAATGTGCTATTGTAGCACCTGTAGCACTGTAGCAATGATGGATGGAAAGAGATAGATAGATAGATACTTTATTTATCCCCAAGGGGAAATTGAAGGAGAAACACGAAAAACACACGAAGCTACTAGGATTGCTGCCACTCACGTCAATATCAGAAGTGATATTGTGATATTGTAGCACCTGTATCACATTGCTACAATTCTACAATTGCTACAAGTTCTGCGTGGCATCCATTTTCCAGTCTATGTAGTGTCACTGGTCATAACTGTTTTCCCACTTGTTCCCCATCCCTGCTCCATATCCTCCTCTCCGCCCCCTTAGCTGGTGGGGGTGAAGCGTCGGATCCAGAGAGTGGGAGCGGTTCTGATTCCGAGTGGGGCGGGCGCAAACCGAGGCCTGAGTACTGCCCCGGTGGCGTCCGCTCACGGCGCTGTCTGTCCTGCAAAGGCTGCATCAACCGACTGCGGAAGGGCGACTGCGGACGCTGCATGAACTGCCTGGACAAGCCCAAGTTTGGCGGCCCCAACACACGGAGGCAGTGCTGCATGTGAGTTGTGGGACACACACACACATACACACACACACACATACACACACACATACACACACAAGAAAGGCACATTAAATCCAGCAGTAAATAGTTCTCTATCGCACAGACAATGCTGTATACAAGCCTGGACAGACACACACACACACACACAAACCTCCTCCCTTTAGAAAATCTATTGCTTTTACGTGGCCCTTTTTTCTGTTTGTGTTACCTAGAGCAATTTTCTGCCTGCTGTGTTCTTTCTTTGTTTTCTTTTTTTTTTTTGATTATTCCAAAGCTGCAATCACAACCTCCTTTCTGCCACTTGATTAAGCGTTTCACCCATTTCTGAGTCGTTATCCAGCAAGCATGTTTAATGAAAGTAAAATTGAAGGGCATGATGTGTTGAGGAGCGGGAGCGAATTTTGCTGCTTGGCTTCAGTGGTGATGTTGGGGAACAGAATGTTTTAAAGCGGCAAAATATACTTTTTAAACCCTTTTTTTTTTAAAGTATATTTTTGGCCTTTTTGACTTTATGTATAGGACAGTGGAGAGAGACAGGAAGTGAATGGGAGAGAGAGCAGGGAAGTGATCCGGAAAGGACCACGAGGCGGGAATCGAACCCGGGTCGCCGGTGTACGGTGCAGGTGCCCCAGCCAGTTGCGCCACAGCTGGGGCCTACACCTTTAAAATAATGTTTTCAAAATTGTTTCGATGGTCCATCAACTCGTAACAAGGTGAACGATACGTGCTGCATTTGCTCCGCGGCCCTCTATCGGCCTTAATGGCACTAAACAAGTTTGCCCAAATGGGTAGCAATCTGTAGTTCAAGTGAAACTACAATTGACTTGGCTTCCTTTCCAATCTGTGGAGGGTGCGATTTTCAAAACTCCTTGGTGCTGCTTTGAATCGGTACAAGTGTGCCGTTAGTATGGACCAAGATCATAAGTTGGGACGCACATTTTTAGCAGACATTAACAAGTGGTAATGCGACTTTTCAAATCTGAACATACTCTTATAAAACCATTTTTTTACTCTTCAAATTAACAATATTGAAAATGATTGAGAGTGCATGCAATTTATATGCGTTCTATAACCCTAAAATGAGTTGTGGTGGAGGGGGAGAAGTCAAAAGGCAAAGTCTAGCTAACTAGGGTTAGGTCTGTTTCTGATGTTCTGTAAAAGACGGGAGGCCCGTTAATGGTGTTTTACTTTTATGGCTGGAGCGTCGTCTGAGCCACATGTGGGCCAAATCTCGGCCTCATGTGTCCTGCGGGCTGCGTATTTTTTTTGGTTTTTGTTTCTCTACCCCCCCCACACCCCCCAACCATTCAGTCCAAATTATCTTTTTGTTTTTCTTTCCATATCGCCGCCACACAGAGACCTAGAGTAGCAGGCCTTAGTTTTTGATTTGGCCGCGAATAACCCTTTAACCACATGTCTGCTTCCGCATGGCTCAGCTGTTAATCCGAGCTGCTTTGTCTGTCCAACAGCCACAGAATCTGTTCCCGCATTGCACTGAAGAAAGCCAAGCGTATGGGCATCCGGAACCCTAAAGGTACGAGCGCATCCTGATACCGCCCACCGTCAGATAAGCCCCCCCCCCCCCACCCCTTTTAAAGTTGATCTGTGAGATGCTGCGGGATTTTAGCGCAATTTTAATTTTGCCTCAAATTGTAGGCATCTCTCTTTGATCGGCTCGCTTTTTGCCCCCTGAATACATTGTGAAAAAACCTGGCTGTAACACTCAAACAAACAAACAAAAGACCAAACCAAGGCCAACCAATCGAGAACAAGACGGTAAAGGACGTGCATTAACTCTCACCCCTTCCCCCAATCAATTTGTTGCTGATTGTTTGGCTGTTGTTGGTTTGTTACGTTTTGGTTCAGATTCCTGTGTCCCAAATGTTTGTTTGAGTATATACCACTCTGGTTTGAGTATTACTTTTGATACCGGGCTTTTTCCACAACGTATTCAGGAGGCAGAAAGCTAGCCAATGAAGAGGAGATGCCTACGATTTGAGACAAAAATAAAATCACGCTAAAATCCTGCAGCATTTTACAGAGCACCTTTAACTGACACTCGTAATGCTGTCCAGTCCGTGAGGTGGGCTCGTATGACCACACTCGCATATGAAGCATGGCTGAATGTTGAGCTCTCTAGTTTGTTTCCTCTCTGCATGTGTGCTGGGGGTGTGTTTGGTGGGAAGGTGGTGCCCCATACGATTTGTTAAACCAAATTCACATTTGTGCACAATTTAATATAGGAATGACATGGCATCCTTTGGGGATGGGATTGGGGTAGGGGTGGCTTAGGTTGTCAGTTGTGAGATTTGGTGTAAACAGTCACAGACATGCTTGCTGTACTTAGCTTTTGCTTTAGTTTTCAGTAACACTTTATTTTAAGGTTCACGTTTGCCACTAATACATACCTCATTCATGTTTGTATAACTGACTTGTAATACAGACGTTGAGTAGAGGTCAAGTCCTACTAAGTCCTTATTAAGATCATATCAAAGGCCAATTAATCATGAGCAAGAAATTTGTAATACATGGTTAACAAATGATTGACATTGCTTAACACATGCCTTGCAAGTCACTTATGGGCCGGTTTAGTCTGGCTATACTCGACTCTACCTGCCTTTTTTGCTTCTCCGCCGGCCTGAAGTACATGGTACCAGGTACCATTTTTTTTGTACCTGCTTCAGCCAGGTTCCATTCGGGCCAAGAAAGTACTAAAGCGTGACATGAAAAAACTGACGTCGCTAATTGTTTAGAGAGGTAACTTAGCTTTACTAAGTTAGATGAGGGAACAACTTTGCCTGTGTTCTGTGCAGTTCGCTTTTTTTCTGCTTGAGCTTCGTTCCACTAAAGTGAATGGGACAACATTATGGAATATGTAGTAGTATATGGAATTATGTCTTTTTGGAGTTATTTAGGTTTTCTGTATTAATTTTACAATCGGCAAGTGTAAGTGTAGTGCATTATTTTAAACCGAATAGCGCAAGTGGTTACCGGATTTGGAGAAAAGTGTATTTGTTTCAGGCCAGGCAGCTACCACTAACTACATAGCTAGTTCGCTAGAGTTAGCTTGCTAACAACTAACGTAACCTAACGTAACGGCAGTTCAACCACACCCACTTCACATAGTACCGCTTCGTACCTGGGCTAGTGGAAAAGAAAACCAAGCTAGTTCCTAAACCGGGCCAAGTAGAGCCGGGTAGAGTAGGACTGTAGTGGGAAAGCGCCATTATACAGATATGGTGTGTGTTAGTGGCTAACATGTGACCTTAAAATATTGCCTTTTCTGTATAGCATATGATGTTGATAGTGGTGCTGTCCTTTTGCATGCCTATTTTTTGTCACTTGTGTGCGTGCATGTGTGCTTGTTTAGGAATGAGAGTGTTGTGATTGTAATGTGGCTGTCTTCACACTCCTGTTTCCTGTCTAATGGTTTGTTTGTGTGTGTGTGTGTGTGTGTGTGTGTGTGTCTGTGTCCGTTTCCTATCTGTTGGGGTGTGTCTGTGTCCGTTTCCTAACTGTTGGGGGGTGTGTGTGTGTGTGTGTGTGTGTGTGTGTGTGTGTGTGTGTGTGTGTGTGTGTCCGTTTCCTATCTGATGGTGTGTGTGTGTGTGTGTCGTTTCCTATCTGATGGTGTGTGTGTCTCTCGTTTCCTATCTGATGGTGTGTGTGTGTCCGTTTCCTATCTGATGGTGTGTGTGTGTGTGTGTGTGTGTGTCTCTCGTTTCCTATCTGATGGTGTGTGTGTCTGTCGTTTCCTATCTGATGGTGTGTGTGTGTCTCTCGTTTCCTATCTGATGGCTGCTGTGTGTGTCCGTGTTTGTGTATATTTATCTGATTGCTGCTTTGTGTGTGTGTTTCCTATCTGATGGCTGTCGTGTGTGTGTGTGTCTGTGTGGTTTCCCGTCTCATGGCTTCCGTGTGTGTTCCAGTCCAGGTGCACCGTGGCGGGCGGTCCTCGGCCAGCGCAAACGCGTCCAGCGAGGACGAGGACGGGGACGAGCCGGCTCCACGTCCGGCGGCAACCTCTGACCTCCAGACTCCCTCCCCCTCCAGGAAACAGCCTCGCCGGCACGTCACACCCCTCTGCTACAGTGACCTTCTCCGCTCCGAGTCGGAGGAGGAGTCGGACGAGCCCGCCAGCCACCAGCCGGTCCCCCGGAGAACCCCCCTCAGCAACGGTAATGCACACAACACAGCAGTGGTGGGCCGCTGGGGTCTAATGAGCCGGCTTCGTAATATGGTTGCTTGAGAACCGACTTGACTGAAGGCCTCTTAATATGGTTGCTTGAGAACCGACTTGACTGAAGGCCTCGTAATGTGTTGGCTCGAGAAAAACAAACTTGACTGAAGGCAGTAGATTGGGTTTGGATTGAAAATTAATGAATGTTCTGCCCTCTGCCCTTTTAAGCCTCTTTGCACTAAGCATGCGTGAAATCACGATTTGGATTTTATTTCGAGGTCGATCACTGTGTGGATGTGTGGATTTTGTTCAGTAGAACTAGAAAACGCATCCTATATTTTTCTACAACAAAACTTTAGGACGCATGCAATCATGATTAAAATTTATTGAACAGGAAGAATGGATAAACATGTCACTTTGCTGTAGAATCTGCAAATATTTTCTATATTATTCTACAATAAAAACATTGTCACATGGGCAAAAAAAAATGGCCTTCTCTGAAGTTGTTACCTCTCACTGTGTCTCTCTTGTTGCCTTGGAGCTTTTTTTGTGTTCATGTCCGGGACAAGTAATTGCATTTTTAGGACCTCATTGCATGAGGTGCTTCTGATGTCCTCTGTCAAGAGTGACATGTAGAGTTTGTTGCCTCCAAGTCTATT
Source organism: Limnothrissa miodon (assembly GCA_017657215.1). Lineage (NCBI taxonomy): Eukaryota > Metazoa > Chordata > Actinopteri > Clupeiformes > Clupeidae > Limnothrissa > Limnothrissa miodon. The sequence continues at coordinate 151,443 of JAGFZM010001287.1, forward strand.
GGGAAGTTATTTCCAAACATCAGCCATTTTGTCATCTTGCTTCTATCTCCCTCAGAGTCTTGTAATCTCACTTGTCTGATTGGGTGACAAGGGGACTGTCTGCTGTGTAGCAGATTGAAAAATCCAATGTGATTAATACACATAAGATCTGGCACTTCAACCAAACCCTCAACCTTTCTATGTTCAGTCATGTTCATGGCTGTTAAAAAAGGGTTTGAAATGGGCGATAAAAACGTCTGTGTACAAATTGCCACTAATAAAACCTCACCTGTGCATACAATTTGTATGAGTCATTATTTTGCCAAACTTATTGGCACCCTTGAATTTCAATTATTATTATTATTATTATTATTAAGCAATAACTTATTATTATTATTATTATTATTATTATTATTATTATTATTATCAATTAATAATAAGCCTTGCGCTGCCCCCCAGACAAATATAGGTACATGGGTATAGTGGTCAACACTTGTCTTGTTTTGGATTTGCATTGGGTGTTATCTGGGTGTTATCTGAATAAAAGCCCTTAGAAATATCTAAATAGAAGCCCTTTGTTATAATACTCATTCTATAGATGGGACTTCATTCTTTAGAATGTATTTGAATGAAATAATTTAAAAAATGAATCCCTCTTCTCGTGTGTGTGTGTGTGTGTGTGTATATATTTTATATTTAGTAAACTAGTACAATGGTGGTAGAATCCTAGCCATCCATAGTAATAATTCACCCCCTTTACCCCCCACCCTAGCACCCCATTACCCAAAGAGTAAAGTCTTCAAAGGCTAATTTGTGAATGGTTTGATTTGGGCAATTGTTAGTTATGAAATTGTTTTAACAAATATGTAAGCTAGGATAGTTGTATGGACAGACTTGATTTGAAGTTGAACTCCATCCTCCAACAATCAGAGTAGACCTTGATAGACCTTGTTAAGGTCAGAGTGCTTTCAGTAGGGGAAAATGTTATATTGTAAACTGAATAGTGATTTGGTAGCTAAGGCAAACTAATGTGTGCAAGTTCGTTCTGTTTCAGTTTCAGATGAACATGCCCTTATTCTCAACTCTCATACTGCACAGTCTTTTTCTTTCAATCAAATTTTCCTCAATTCCCCAGAATTTGGATTGATATTTTTTTTACCCATCAGTCATATGTGACCTAAAGATTTTAATTATTGTTATTATTTTAATCCTTTGCCATGTGGATCCCTCAGATAGCACCACACAGGGAAGACTGATAATTGCTGATCTAAATTGTTTTCACTATCCTATTGAGGCATTCCACCAACTTCAGAGAATATTGTAAAAGGATTGTAAGAGTGACCGTGCTGGTGAAGGAATGTTTGACAATAATTAAGAGCAAAACGTTGGTTTGTTATTGGCAATTCATTTGTGATTAATTGGTGTCCGTAACAAGGATCCTTAGATGAATCTGATTAAATAGGTTAGCTATGCAACTAGTCAATGATTTTGATTGACCCATTCAAGTTATTTGAAGAAATGTAGGGTGAGGAAAGTATCTGAATTTTTAATATAAATAGGTAAGGAAAATATCTTTCCTATATATTTTCATACAAGTGAGCACTGTTACTTGTGCTACCTCTGGCCTAAAATAGTATTTAATTAGTGCACAGGTTGTCCTTGACCTTTGGCCTTTATTAATATGTAGTAAGTGTTTATAAAAGGTTGTGTAAGCCCTCTTATGACATTGAATATTATATAATGAATGCATAACAAGTATGGTGTTACAGAAAGTGTTTGTTTGATCATGAGTTGCATGCACTAGCGGTCTTACTCGTTTTGATGCTCAAGGTTCTCGGTGTATTCAAAGTGTGTACTTGGATTGAATGCTAAATACAAATGCTAAAGTCTATGTTCATTCACAGAGCACAGGGGGTGTTTAATGAATAGGTATAGCATGTGATTATGATGGTGTGTGTGTGGGTGTGTGTGTATATGTGTGTGTATACAGTAAGATTATGTACGCGTATGTACGCGAGGGTGTGTGTGTGGTTCTGATGTGTGTGTGTGTATGTTCACAGTTAGATTGCACAGGGGGAGTGTGAAGTTGTTTTAGGGAGGTGGATGGCACAGGGATCTGAATATGTGTGTGTGTGTGTGTGTTTGTGTGTATGTATGTATGGGTGTTTGTGTGTGTTTATACACAATTAGATTGCACGAGGGGGGGGGGGGGGTGGGGGAGGGGGTTTAGAGTGACGACCTTGGGCGTGTGGTTCTGATGCGGCCGTTCTCTTCCAGAGACCACAGCCAGTCCTGCAGTAGAGGATGGCGGAGACTTCAACAGGCCACGGCGCGTCCCCATTGGTCGAGGCGGCCGCCGCCGTTTTGACAAGGTAACCAATCTCTTGCGTGCTCTGCCCAGTGCTCGTGCTGATATGACAGTTTTGACCAAAGATTCTAGAGCGCTATGTCACTCTAGAGTCTGTGGTTTTGACTATGCAAATTTGGGCCTTAGGCTGGTTCTGCAAGGATGAGGATAAAACAGGCCAGTAGCTTTCATAACTATTGTGTGGCCTTTTTTTCCCCTACTTTTAAAATGCTTTTAATTATTTGTTATAGTTAAACGCAGAGTGACCATTGTAGCTGACCTGTTTGATAGATTAAACTTAAATTTAGTGCTTTATCGTATGTTGTGGACGGTGATTACTTTGCAACCCCTGTAGTTTATTTTATTTTTTTTAGCTTCATAATCTTTTTGCTAAACAATGCTTTGAGTTTGTAGCGGTGCATCTGTCCTTTTTGCATGACACTGTTCTTTCATGTTAATTATCGTTTCTTTCAGTCCAGAGACGAACTAATTTGGTTTTCATTTCCAGTGCATGGACTTCACGTGTAGTTTGCTGGCTTTAACTTCATGATCTTTGCATGTAGTTTCTGATATGGGTGCTACTTTCCTCACACACTTTTTCTCTTTCTTTCTCTCACACACACTTACTGACATGCTCTCCCTCTCACACCCGCAGACGTGCACACTTTCTCTTATTCTCTCTCTCTCTTTCTCTCACACACACTCTCACCCCACAGACATGCACTATTTCTGTCTATATATATCCTTCACACAGATATGCATACACATACCCACTTACTCACACATTCTCTCTCTCTCTCTCTCTCTCTCTCTCTCTCTCTCTCACACACACACACACACACACACACACACACACAATTGCACGCGCTCACACACACATACTTTCTGTCTCTCTCACACACATATACAATATACACACATACACACACATTCTCTCACATTCACACACATATACATATGCTCTCACACATACTTTCTGTCTCTATCACACACTCACACAGTCATACATCTCTCTCCTACACTCTTTGGATTTCAGTGACCTTTTTATTTTCTTTCAGGGTAGTCAAACTTGGCCATCTTCCTCACATGTTCTCTCTATCTCCTCAAAGCTTACTCTAGCTGTTGGCAGAATCACGCATTTTGGAGATGGCTTCCCCTGGGTGGATGGGGCCAACTTCCTCATCTTCCTCCTCCTCCTCATCTTCCTCCTTCACGCTTTATAACCCTCTTCTTGCATGACCTTTGACCTCTCCCTGCCCTTTTGTCCACCTGTGACCCACCAGCTGATTGTAGCAAAGATGCCAGATGCCAGATCACACCGTCTTGATTCCTGTTTTGTTTCCTCATTGGGCCGTCAGACTTGCTGTTTGCAGGGGTCGGGTATCGGCAGCTAAATTAGCGCACACAAGTGCCACACATCTCTGCATACACATTTTTTTTCGCCCTGATCAGCTGCAGAGGCTTTTATCTAGTGCAACGTGGGAGTTTGGGAGATAAATTCTGGTCGCTCAGGCAGAGATGTTGCACGTGCTTCATGCCAACACGTGATCAAAAACAAATCAGGCTTCCCAGAATATATGGATAGAGAAGGGCTTCAGAAATATTAGCATTGATGATATTGATTGATGTAATAATGGACTAAGATTGAAATTTTGCAAAATTGAAAAAGTTTGCAAACGGTCAAAAATGACATACAATTTAACTTCTTTAGTTTAACTGCACTACCAGGGGTGTGTTGGATCCTGCTAGTATTATAATAGGTTACAGCAGCAGCATTTGTCAGAATGATATTTTAGACATTCAACGTTTGCTATGCTGTTGAAAAGCACTGATACCCACCCCTAAAACAGCTTAAAGAGAAGGATGCTTGGCCTTTCTTTGCTTGGTTTGTGCTGTAACCCTTCACCACCTCATTCTCTTCCCCTTTCCCATTTCATTTCTCCCCCCTACCTACCCCACCTGATCCCCCCCCCCACCCCTCCTCCATTACTTTTCCTCTCTCCTCCTCCTCCCCCCCTCTCTCTCTCTCCTCCTGTCTTTTTTGCTGCTTCAGCAGTTGCCCCTCTCACAGGTGCGGACCCCCCCTCCCTCCCCCTCATCAGCGCCCTCTGGTGGTGGTGGTGGTGGCTGCAGCACCTCCTCCTTGAAGCTCAAGCTGCGTCTTCAGCTGCGGCTGGAGCGGCTTCCCTCCAGCGTGGTCGAGGCGGCCGCGTCTGGGGAGCCGCTCCCCGCTCTGGACTCCCTCTCCTCGCCTCCCCCCCACCACCACCACCGGCAGCAGACAGCGGACGAAGCTCAAGCTCACGCCCCCTGTTTCCCTCCCCCTTCCCAGAGCGTGGCGCAGCACTCCAGCACGCCCCCCAACGCCCTGGCCGCTCTCGCCAACCGCTTCCACCTGCGACACCAGATGGCCGCACGCCAGGCCAACGTGCACAGGGTCCGCATCGACTTCAAGGTAAAGTTCAGATCTGGACACACACACACACACACACACACACACACACAGAGAGAGAGAGCCCCTCTCTGGTTTCATGTCTGTGGTGCTGGACAGGCTGAAATTATTTTCAAAACTCAACACTGAAAGTATTTT
>JAGFZM010001287.1:166358-202449 GCA_017657215.1 Limnothrissa miodon
CGCATATATGTGGATTTTGAGGGGTTCAGTCTCCGCAGGAAGTTTCTCACTGGCCTGGAGCCTGAGATCATTAACATGATGATAGGTGGGTTTTGGAGTCATGTAGACATGCAGCGCAGGGCGATGGTGGCGTAGGTGGTAGTGGCGGAGGGTTGCAGGTTCGAGCCCCGCTCCATCTGACCCCATCGAAGTATTGTTGAGCAAGACACTGAACCCCATCCGCTCCCAGTGGCAGGATGGCACCTTGCATGGCAGCCTCTGCCATTGGCATACAGCATGTGTGTGAATGACTGAATGCAAGGCATACATTGTAAAGCGCTTTGAGTAGCTCGTAGGAGTAGGCAAGCGCTATATAAATGTAGCCCATTTAGCGCTAATGTCGTTAAAGTTTTTAGGTGAAAGCAGCGCAGATGGGAGGATTTAAAACTGGAATATTTCCTGTTTGTGAAAATACTGCAGATGCAAGTACTTTAAACGGTAACACTTTATTTGAAGGGGTCTTCATAAGGGTGACATAAGTATGTTATAAACATGACATGACACGTATCATGACCATTAATGACCCTTTATTCATGTTCATGACTGTTATCATTAAGTGTCATTCGGTTTTTGAAATGCAGACTGGGATGTAGACTTTACAAAAACCGAATGACACTTAATGACAGCAGTCTTAAACATGAATGAAGTGTCATTAATGTTTATGATACGTGTCGTGACATGTTTGTGACAGGCTCATGTCACCCTTATGTAGACCCCTTCAAATAAAGTGTTACCCTTTAAACTATAGGTACAGATGCAGTAGACTTAAAGGGGTTTTAAATTATTTTATCTATCTAAAGTTTACTCCACTTGAACTTTCTAGAACATCTCGAAGCCCTAAAAAAATCTATTGCAGTGTTTTCTAGCCTGTTCTTTACTATAAAGCCTGCTCATACTCTGCCGGGAGCAGACTCGCCACTGGAAATATAGTTGCACTATGACTTTTGCTCCAGGGTTAGCAAACTGTAGGATTAAGGATAAGCTTAAAATACCAGAATTTTCTACAGAATAATGACCGTTATCCTCCTATACATTATATAATAATAAACATTTTAGTACCCTCAATGACACCCTATATGATTTTTATCTTTTGTAACATACATATAATGTCTGTTGTGGAAGCAGAATTTCCTAGGGAGTATAATATACTTGCGCTCTCGATTTCTCTTTCTGTGTCTTACTCTTTTTATTTTGCCATCTCTCTCTCTCTCTCTCTCTCCCTCCCCTTTCAGGTTCGCTCCAGATCCATCATCTTGGAGTGCTGACAGAGCTGTCTGCAAACTCAGGAAAGCTGTTTCCTCTTGGTTACAAGTGAGTAGCGCACCCTGTATTTCCTCACAGAAGTGATTCCTCTGATGTCTCTTCCCTGCCCGGAGTCACCGCATGAAAAACAACTGTAATAGGTTAAGGTTGAATTAAGTTCAGAAATCGCCAGAAGCCACAGTCTCTCGGAACTTTTTAGAAAATGGCTCTTTGGCTGCATATACCCCCCTTTCTGACTTTCATGAAGTAAAGGTGCGGATATCTGAAAAGTTGTGATTTATTTATCGTTTTCAGCTTGTGATCATTTATTTAATCATTTTTTCATCAAGAAAATATTGAATTTTCACCTTGTATTTCCTCTGTGTCGTTGTTGTTGCCAAGCAACCTAGCTGTGTCAACTCGAATAACATCTCTATCAATTTGACTGCATTTTATTCTCTGTCAATCTGCCACAAAGAGTTTTAACCACAGCTTTGAGCATGATTAATCTGATTATTATCAAAAGGTCTATAAATTTCCGGAATGCGTTTTTTTTTTTTTTTTAAATACATGAGTCGTACTTCTGCATGCACAGGTGTTCCCGCTGGTACTGGAGTACGGTGAACCCGTTCGTGCGCTGCAAGTACACCTGTGAGGTGAGGGAGGCACAGCCTTGCCAGCCGAAGCAGGTGGTGCAGGAAAGCCGTTCTCAGGGAAGCAACCAGACCATTGCGCACAGCTCGGCACCAACCCTGTGTAAGCCTGGCAAAGCACACCGCCTTTAACTTCAGTGTGTGTATGTTTGCTTTTTGTGTGGGTGTGTGCGTGTATGCGTGTTTGTCAATATTTGCTTTATGTGTGTGTGGGTGTGTGCATGTATGTGTGTGTGTTTGTCTATATTTGCTTTTTGTGGATGTGTGCATGTCTGTGTGATCATCCATATTTGCTTTTGTGTGTGTGTTTGTTTATTCTTCTACATGTGTTTTGTGTGTAGAGTGATGCACAGGTTGACCAAAATCGAGCAGGTGCCTGCGGTCACAAGTCATCAAAAAATGTTTTTAGTGATTTTTGGTCCACGGTCAGCTGGATCATTAGAAATCAAGATCAATTAATTAAACAATTACAATTAAACACTTGTAATTTATATGGTTGACACAATAAATCAAAGACATTTTGACATATTCCATGCTTGCATTTGTGCAGGTGTAGTCGGTTACATTGATTTATAGTAAGAGCTAATTTTTACAACAGTCCTTGACTTAATCAGACTTAATGCAACCATATAGCCTTCCTGTACTCAGGAAGTGGGCTGTACATTGTTTTCATAATTAATTATGAAATTAATTTCTTGGTGTCAGAGGTTAGTGGGAAGTTAGCGGGTTAGTGGAAAGCGCTGGTCGGTTGCTGGTCGTTTATACATGAACCCACACATCACATTAGTAGACTAATTTTAATTTAAGTTTTAATTTAAATTGTAAGATGCACTGTAGATGTTTCTGAAAGGTCATACTACATCCATACGTCATGCCTCCTGTGTACTAATAACCTTTTATTTTCAGACAATGTGTTAGTCAGAATATTGTCCCTTTCAAAATTTCCTTTGTGTTTTTGTCTTTTGTAGCCGTGAAAACTGAAGCCGATGTGACTTCACAGCCTGTGGAGATTCCCGTTGGTACCCCATCACCTAAAGCCAAACAGGACTCTGGAGCCAGACCACCAGGTTACAGCCAGCCCAGAAGGCCAGTAGGAGGGTTATCTAGACCCCTCCCTTCCCCAGGTGAGCAGTCTGGGCGATGGAGACAATATAACATCCATAGGGGCGGTGGTGGCGCAGGTGGTAGAGGAGCCGTTCAGTGACTGCAAGGTTGCAGGTTCGAGCCCCACTCTACCTGACCCCATCGAAGTGTCCTTGAGCAAGACACTTAACCCCAAATTGCTCCTGGTGGCAGGCTGGAGCCTGCATGGTAAATCCCCGAAGTGTCCTTGAGCAAGACACTTAACCCCAAATTGCTCCTGGTGGCAGGCTGGAGCCTGCATGGTAAATCCCCTCCACTGGTGTGTGATTGGGTGAATGCCATAGCAGGCGGCGCTTCTCCTGACCGTGCGCATCACTGTGGGATAGCTAGAAATGTAATTTTGATTCTTCTGTATGTCCAGTATATGTAGAGAATTGACAATAAAAGAGACTTAACTTAAAGGTGCTCTAAGCGATGTGACATGTTTTTAGGACTAAAACATGTGTTGTTACATACAGCAAACATCTCCTCACAATCTGCTAGCTGCCTGTCCCCTGAACACACTGTAAAAAAATGCAGTCTCTGTAGACAGCCCAGGCTCCACAAACGGCAACAAAAACACAGTGGGCAAACCTAGCATAACAAACGAAAACGAAACAGTGTTCCAGCCAATAAACAACAAGAAGGAAATGCATGTTCATGAGTCTTTCAGGAGGGATGGGAGGGAGGGGGAGGAGTGAGATCCACCGTTTTGTTTGACAATACTTCGAACGTCAACAAGAAGTGACGTGAAACCGCATCGCTTAGAGTGCCTTTAACTTAAACTTGGTTGGTGAATATTGTTGGTAATGTTGGCTGGTTTAACCCCCCTCACAAACAGTTGTTCCTCAAAGATTTGTATTGGTAGTAAAAGTTGTCCCTTTTCATGGGTCAGAGGCACTCATTTGCTGTTTGTTGTTGTCCAGGTAACAGCAGCTCCAAATCGCATCATATCCTGACCATCAGTGATCTCGATGAACCTCGACGACCTCGGCGGCTCAGCACCAACCTGCGGGGGCGTAACACCTCCCCGCCCAGAGCCGAGAGCGGCTCGCTTCTTCCCAGGTCCCTCCCTTTTAAGTCCCCAAACCGCTCCTCCCCCTCGTCCCCGACGTCCCCCCTCGCCACCTCCGGACTCTCGTCCTCTCATCACGCCACCCTCGGAAACCACCCCACAACGCTCCGCCACTCGCCAAGGATTCCACAGCCGTTCCGCTTCAGCCATCCCGAACTCGCCGAAGTCCCTCAAGACTTCCTGGTCTCGTCTGAGCCTGAGGACGCAGCCACGATGCCTACCAGTGACTTGGACGGCGATGAGCAGGACATCCTTTTGGTTGCGGACGAGCTGTGCGCTGAAACAGACGCTGACAAAGACGCCATGATGCTGGTCACGGATCAGGGGGTGCCCTATGGACACTTGGACGTGGACGCAGCTGAGGCAGTGGCCTCGGTGCTAGGCGCAAAGCTGGAGTTTGATGAGGACATGGTGTTGCAGTACAGAGCCCAAACGGAGGAGGGGGAGGAGATGAGGGGAGGAGAAGAGGAAGGAGGAGGAGACGAGAGTCATGGAGTGGGGGAGTCTGAAGACGTATGCTTGTCATCAACGGGCTCCAAAGAACACTCAGAAGCGCACATGCCGGGACACGAATACTCTGATGATGACTGCGCCGGCGAAGACAATATGGCCCACTATTTGAATTTCTCAAGGACGGTGGTTTTGCACGAGGCGCCTAAGGATGTGGCTCAAACGGCCCTCTCCTGCCTTCCTACCTCAGGGACCATCTCGCAGCTAGATGGAGCGGACAACGAGTCGGAGAGTGACACAGGGGAAGCGACGGGGGAGGAAGAATCTCAGGAAACGGGGATAAGCAACCAGAACCAGGAATCTGAGCCATCATCAGGATCAAGCAGCAGTGAAGTACATGGCAGAACTGCAATGTCGTCAACGATCTGGAATGCAGAATCTGGCTCGATAATACATTTGGCCCAAGATTCCACAGAAAGTGATTCTTCAACAGACTCTGCGACAGTGGACGACAACCTGCCATTGTCCTCCGCGACGCCACAGCCTGTTAAATCCCGACCTTTTAGCAACCCGAGAGTGCGACTGATCGAGACAATGTCCGCGCCAACCCACATTACTGTGACCACGCCATTGTCTAGCGCTCAACAGTCTCGGAAGAAAGTTATCAAGATCACCAGTTCGGCGCCCGTGGGTAGGCCCCGTACGGTCGCCCCAGCGGCCTCATCGCCAGTGTTCCGTGCTGTGCCTCTGAAAGATCCACTAACATCCGCTCCGATTGTAATCAATGGTTTTGGGTCAACGGCACAGCAGAGCGAAACCCCTAGGGGAAAACCGATCGCCATCCGCCTGACCGCTCCGAAGCAGCCAACCGAACAACCTTTGCAACAGCCGGGAGGCGTTACGAGCAGCTCGTCCCAGACCCCTCAGATTCTTCTGGTCAATCGCTTCGGCCAGATCCTTGTGAAAGACCCTCAGAGCAACACATACCAGAAGCCCGGCGCAGCAACACCCTCACTGAACAACATCAGTCAGATCGCCAAGATCATCCATAGCCGTAACGTCCTGCCGCGTCCCGTTCCAAAGATTCTGGTGGCCCCTGTGTCCTCGCAAAGCACGGTAGTGTCTCAGAGCATGGGGGTCACAACCCATATTATCTCTTACACAAGCAAGGCTGGCTCACCAGGTCTCACTAACGTTTGCGTGCGGAAGTTAAGCATGCCGGACGGAGCAGCGTTAGCACAGCGGAGAGCTCAGAGCCAAAGCGCTAAACCCCTTAGTGGCCCAACTAGGAGCGTCACCATTCCCCTCAATGGGCGAAGCCAAGGAGAACTGGCTCAGTCGATCATTGACAAAGCCATGGCCAGTCACCGTGACATGCTTCGCTCTCCAAACCTGAGTCCGTCCCAGTTCACCGTGCACCCTTCGTTGACCAAACTGGAGTCACCTCGGGCGATAGCTACATCCCCGGCAGAACGAAAGAAGACCAGGCCTGCCATCTTGACCCGATCGGCGCCCCAGGTGCGGGTAAAGAGGGTTTCTTCTGTGTCCGAGCGAGTCGGTGTCAAGAGATGCCGCACCGATTTCTTGCCACCAACTCCTGCACCACCACCAACTCCTGTGGAGGATCCTATCACAGCAGCATCCAGGTTTGCAATCTTTTCTGTTTTTCGGATGTAAAAGTGTGGCGCACTCTTCACTGGCTGGCTTTTTCGACCCAGATTACATTGCTTACTGCAGCCTTTTTTTAATAGTCATAGAAATGTTGTGTGATGTTGTAATTGTAATTGTGTGTAATTGTAATTTTGTTATACCAAAGAGCTAGCCGTCTTCGTGTCGGTGGTGATGGGTGATATTGGTATTGTTTGTTTCCCACAGAGCTAGTGGTGTACGTATGAAAGCGCCATCAGTAAAGGACATTTTGGACTTCAATCCGATAAAAACAGATGGTCCAGAACCACCAAAGACCAACATCCCCAAACCAACTGAAAGCAAAAGGTAGGTGTGTGTGTGTGTATAGGCGTGGGAGAGAGAAAATGGCTTCATTCTCTTTTCAGTCCAGTCCCATAATATCTGTCACAATGCTTGTTTCCAGGGAGATATTGAAAGATGACAAACAAGCTGTCCCCCAGGCAGCTAACGGTGGTGTCTCTTCAAAAACCCATGTTTGGGTGAGCGCTCGAGAAGGTGATCTGTCTGACTGGGGTCCCTATTCTGGTGCGTAATGGGCCATAACCCTCCACAACTTCAAAGGATTGATAGATGTTAAGTAGCTTTGCACTTTTGACTAACTAGCTTAATTGTGGTGTGTTCATTTTAATGTATTATTCATCATTATTTATTTATTTATTTGGACTTTGGCCATAAAACAGCCACAGATGCTAAATTGGCAATAAAATGAACTTCTATCAATTGGTAAAAAGTGCATAGCTACTCAGCATCTAACTTGCTTAATTATGTCATTCTAATCTTTTTTTTATTTTGTCATTCCTTTGGCCACAAAACAGCTAGAGATGCTAAAATGGCATTTAAATAAACTTCTCCTCGTCTCTGTTTTTGCTGGCAGGGTTTAGTTCAGATGATGAGTCTTCACCATCGAAACAGACCCTTGGTGGGTCTCCAAAGAAGGACCAATCCCGCCTGAGCTTTGTTATCACCAGTGACGACGGCTTCAAGGTGGAGGCCGACAGCATAGAGGGTGGGTCTTTGTCTAATTGCAATTTTTTTTTTTATTTCCTCCCCCCACGTTTTGTCCCATTTTTCTACATTTTGAAATATCGAATATTCTTTTCACTCATTCATTGCTTCCTCTTCATGGTCATCTTGTGTTTCTCTTTCTCCTCTCTTTTTATTTTTGTTTTTTGTTATTATTAATTAATTCATTAATTGATCAATGCATTAATTAACATCTGTCTGTTTTTGCTGCCTGTTTCTTAATTTCCTGACTGTCCTTGTCCGTTTCTTTTGCCCTCCAACTGTCCTCTCACCATCTTTGTCTTGTTTTTTTGTCTGTCTCACTCTCTCTGCCTTTCTTTCTCCTCCTCCTCCTTCTTCCTTCCCCCCCTCCCCCTCTCCCCTTGATTACCCTTGCAGTGGCATGGCGCGCTGTGTTGGAGGGCGTCCAGGAGGCTCGGATCGGCTGTGGGATGCGGCAGCTGCCGGTCAGCATGCTCCGAGGCGCGCAGCTTCTGGGAGTGGTGCACAACTCCGTCATCTACCTGCTCGAACAGCTGCAGGGAGCCGCCAAGTGCCGTGCGCACCGCTTCCGCTACCACAAGCAGGAAAAACCAGAGGAAGAATTACCCATCAACCCCAGCGGCTGCGCTCGGGCTGAGGTGTACCAACGGTGAGGGAACGGCACTGAGAAACCCACTGCTTAGTTATTCTGTGTAATTTCTATGAGATTAGGAGCGGTTTTCTTAAGACATTTTGAGATGGTCAAGCCACCACCTTCGTTTATTTGACTTTGGACATCTCAGTGAATTTAGAAAAGGTTGCTGGGGAAATAAAAATGGAAAAGGTTGTTTTTAATAGCGTTGATTTTAATGTGCTGACAAATGACTTTTGCAGTTAATTAGGTGTAGCCAAGATGGAAGATGTTGCCAAGGTGCCCGCATTAACTGTAAAGTGCTGGGGGAAAATATGATCTGTATCACAGCACAATGGGACGGTTTAGTTTGATGTAGGTTTAGTTTGATGTAGGTTTAGTTTGCAAATTGGCATACTGCTTTGTTCATACAACTAAACTCTTATTTAGTGAAGTTACTGTTAGTATTATGCTAAGATGTGTAGTGTGTTAACCTTCAAAATGAAGTCCAAGCCCTAGATATCTAATGCGCAGTGTGCATTTTGAGGTTTCATTACTCACGCCTCTGTGTTATGCATGTCCGTCTTTTGCAGGAAGTCCACATTTGACATGTTCGACTTCCTGGCGTCTCAACACCGAAAGCTTCCAGAGTACACCGTCTACGATGAAGAGGAAGATGACCTTCCACTCAAGTCCACCAGGTAAGGGTTTAAACCTTTCAACAACACTTTGTCCTTGTCTTGTTTAAATGCCTTTTACAGTGTTTTTGTTTGTTGTTTTTTGATCTCCACTGATATTGTGTTACCTTGGATACATACACTTTTCTGAATATGTTTCTGTTCTGTTTTTATCATAACAAGTAACAATTTGAAAAAAAAGCTTTGTGTCAATATTGATGCTCTGGATGATTTGAAAAGCATGAAGAACTACTACTTGTTTTCCTACAGGCGTGCCACCAACAGCGAACTTCCTGTGGCCATGAGATTTAGGCATTTAAAGAAAACTTCCAAGGAAGCTGTGGGGGTCTACAGGTAATTTGTCAGCTTACCTACAAAAAGGTCGACAAAAAATGTGAAATAAATGAAATGGGGCTTCCTTGAAAGCTTTATATTATAAGTATAGTGAAAGTACATATTTTGCATGTTGTGCTTATGGAGTTTTTGCCGTGGTGCGAACTGAAAGTTTATATCAGTAAAAACGCCCAAAGGGGGGGAAAAAAAACCCATACATGTTTGGTTAGAAATAAGTTTAACTTGCAATAACTGGCATGAAGCGTGTTGTGTAGCCAAGTTATCTTTGGCTTAGTGGTCTGTGTAGCCAAGTGGTCTCTGGTATTTTGTCTGTGAAGATTCTCATTCATCCAGGTTGTGGTTGTCATAGTTTTCAGTTAAGGCAACTGGACTTCTTTTTGAGCTTTAAGACGTTTCACTTTCCATCCAGAAAGCTTCATGTGTTCTCAGAAAGTTAAACCCCTTCAAGCTCAAAAAGAACGGTCTCAGATAATATTACAAATCCACTTGCTTACAAATGCTCCCGTTTGACCTGGCCCACAACTGTTCTCCGTCAGGTCTCCCATCCACGGGCGTGGTCTGTTCTGCAAGAGGAACATTGAGGCTGGAGAGATGGTGATTGAGTACGCAGGCAACGTGATCCGCTCTGTTCTCACAGACAAGCGGGAAAAGCACTACGACAGACGGGTTCGTATGAGACAGGAAATACTCTTTGATTTTAAAAGTTTGATTTCTTGGGGGTGCCGTGGCTCAGTTAGATAATGTGCCATACCATAAATCTGGGGACCCAGGTTTGAGTCCGACCCGAGGTCATTTCCTGTCTCTCTCTCCCACTCACTTCCTGTCATTCTCTGCTGTCCTATCCAATTAATCCAAAAAAATCTAAAAGTTTAATTTCTTTAAAGAAAAAAAACTGTTCTAATCGCTGCATTTCTTATTTTATTTCTTCTTCATGCAGGGCATCGGCTGCTACATGTTCCGCATCGACGACTTCGATGTGGTGGATGCCACCATGCACGGCAACGCCGCTCGCTTCATCAACCACTCGTGTGAGCCCAATTGTTACTCGCGCGTCATCAGCGTAGATGGCCAGAAGCACATTGTTATCTTCGCGCTGAGGAAGGTCCTCCGTGGCGAGGAGCTCACCTATGACTATAAATTCCCCAAAGAGGACGCAGACAGCAAGCTACACTGTAACTGTGGAACCAGGCGCTGCCGGCGCTTCCTCAACTGAAGGGGGAGGTTTTGACAAGATTAAAGAAGGGAAGAAGTAGAGGAGGAACTGAGGGTGAAGGATGGGGAACGGCAGGAACTGAGGGTGAAGGATGGGGAACGGCAGGAACTTAAGTTGTGCACTATAGTCGGTGACGAGCTGTTCGGTGAGGGTCTGTCGTGGCAAATGACCTACCGGAGTTGGTTTCAGGTTTTCCCTGAATTTGGAAAAAAAAAGAGAACGAAAATTCAAAAAAGCAGAAGAGGTCCAGAATATGTTGTGTAAGGGCTACTTCTGATGCTGGGCTGGAAAGGGCGGTGAATGCTAGTAGCTTGGTGCAGGTTCGCCCAAGTTTGTGTGTTAGAGAAATGTTTGTGCTGACCGGGTTTCTTGTTGGTCTAACAGCCAGAGAACAATGAGATTAGGTGAAGGGTCTAAAAAAAAGCCTCATCAGTTATGATCTTTGAGAGGCTAAAATAAAGATGAGCTTTTGCCATGCTAAAGAAGGCCCCATTGATGTAATGGTACATCCTGCCATCTCTCAAGACTATATAGTCAAGGATCCACTCTTGTCTCAATTTCGATGCCCTCCAAAAGCTCCCGCGTCTGGCGTGTCTTCTTTCCCTTTTCAGAGATCCTTGTGTCTCTTCTTTCCAAGGACTCAGTGCCTGCTTTAATGAGCTGGTTGTATGTGCTGAACTGCTGTTCCGAGCCTAGGAGAGGGGGATGTGATGTTGTCATCTGATGTCCTTTGCTGGAGCGCCACCTTCTGGTTATTGTGGGTAAAAGTTGTCCCGCCCCGGTCTGCATCATGGAACCCACACCTCAGTGTTGAACTTCTTTGGACAAGCGAAAGTGAAACACCTCAAACAGAAACCTTTTGGAAATGCAGCTTTATCACACAATACAAAAGACTTCAGTACTCTGACATGTTTTGGTGCAGCTATGTTGTTACTGCAGAAACATTGAAATGCAGGGATTTCTTTTTCTTTTTCTCTCTCTCTCCCTCGGGTGACTTAAATATGTAGGTGCAACTCAGACAACCAACTCTTTTACCTGTGAAGTAGACCCAGATCATGAGTAGAAGACGCTTTGCTCCTGGATAGAGAACAACTGCTGTTCCAGAAGTTTTTGTTTTGTTTGTTTATTTGTTTGTGTTTGTTTTTGTTTATCTTTCCTCTCTCTCTGTTATGGCTGCTGTTTCATAGACACTATAAGGACCCTCCAGCACCAACAAACTCGTACAATTCCAGCCCTCCTGAAATAGTTAAATATTTTTCCCTCCCTATGTGTGGCTTAGTATTTGTTCATAGCAGATTGTTCATACAGTAGTGAACCTTGGAGTTTTATTATGCAGACTGAAACATCATTAGGACAGGATTTTATCCTCCTCCATCTCACTCGCTCTTTTCCGAAAATTTCATGTGCATCAACAGCAAGGCCCCTCTGTATCTTTGGCCTATCCTGTTGAGATGTTACTGAAGCCAAACGGACAACCAGAAGAAGGAAATCACTGTATGCAGAACAGACTCGGGGGGGCTCCCTGGTGTTAATAAAAAAAAAAAAAAAAAAAAAAAAAGCAGCCGCCTTGGCAGTGAATTACCTTACTTTCTACTTGCTTGAATAGGTGACCCCTTTTGATAATCTAGTGAAGTTTGATCCAATGTAAAGGATCTGAAATGTACAGTACTGGTGTACACATTTAAGTTCTGAGGGGTAACTCGTCTGATGTTCTGGCACAACTTTGAAAATTTTTGTCTGTATATAGTTGTCTACAAAAATTTCCTAACTTGTTAAATTTTTTTACGCACTTTTTTAATTTATGATGCCATGATCTAAAATAAAGATGTTAATGATGTTTGAAAAAAATCCTGTTTGTCTGTGTCAAACAAAATTAGAGGACCAACAAAATTTGCGATTCTACTTCTAAAAGTAAAACTCTTGAAGCTAAAGCTTTTAAGCTTGACATGAGTCAAATGTTTCAAATTATGATTCATCTTATATGATAAGATTATAAAAAAGTCCAAATCACTATTTTATGCTATTTTGATAAAAAAAAATAATGCCACCACAATCAATAACTAGTGCACTGTCTCATTTAATGTTTGTGATCAACTTTTTTTTTTTGTGCTAACTTTTGACTTTGTTGGTGTATTTTTTACTTATTGTACAGGCTACATGAGCACTCCATCCATATAGCTTGGAAACAGTATGTATCACAGACTACCGGTACTTATAGCATCATTACCACTATTTAAAAAGGCCTGATATTTGCTACACATTTAATACCAGCCTCTTATCTATACTAGAGGATGTCTAAGCTGGCTTCTCCAGCCAAGGAGCCAGTTGTCTAGTTGTAGCATCCAGGACTTCCAGCCTTAAGGTCTCCGGTTCAATTCTCTAGCTTTGAGATTTTTGGGGGAGGCTCCAAGGATGGTACCAGCCAGCTTTTTAAATACCAGATGAATACTATTCAAGTGCCTTATGTCATACTAGAGGATGATAAGTCTGAGGAAAAACACTCTAAAGTTGGAGGAGCTAGTGGTGCAGTGGTAGCATCCAGGATTTCCAACCTGAAGGTCTCTGGTTCAAGCCCCTGGCAGTGAGGACCTGGTGGAGGCTATGTGGACAGAATCCCAGAAGGAGGAAAGCAGAAGATGGAGGCTGAAGGAGAAAGAGAAGAGGGGGCTTACTTGGCCCCCCGGAAGAAGGCTGCACATGCACAGGGGTTATACATCTTTTGAGGTGGTCAAACTCTGCAACTTGTTGCCTGCATAGGCTTTAAAAGAAGGCCATACAGAACTAACATGGAAAGCTCTTTTCCCATACCTAGGCTAACATTTACAATTCTAGCCTCCATTTACTTGGCAACTCCTGCATATCCCCCCCCTGTTTCCATCCACCCTCTTACACACCAAGCTAGCTTTGAACCACCAACCATAGGCTCAACCAACAACATTTACCTGCACTCTTCCACTGAGCCAGCTGGAGGGTTAGAAAGGCCAGTGTTCGAAGTTCTATTTGTCCTTTCAGCTGGTTGAACTTTACATTTGGAGCAAAATTCCCATTGCCTAAGGTGGGATGAGAACCCTACACCTTGGGATCTCCAGTCCTTCACCAACTCACTGGACCACCAAAGCCTCTTGAAATTAAGGTTTTTAAGCTGACTAATTGAACCGTGTCTATATATATGACACTAAATTTTAGCGTTTGCAAATGGTGTCGGTTTCATAGAAATCACAATAAATATTTTTGACTCAGAAAAGGGGAAACGATTGTACAAAAACTTTGACCATGTTCTTCATCAAAACTCATGTTCTTCATAAATGACGAAGACAGAAGGTTATATAGCTTTTGGTCAACCTGCACAGGCTTTAAAAGCAGGCCGCACAGAGAATCTGTTTTACCGTTGACTGCATCAGGCATGTTCAGATTTTTTTGGAGTAGTTCATATCAGCATTGATTGATCACCTACACTATCGTATCATTACCACTATATAAAAATAGGATGCTGCTTGGCTTGTGATAGACTCCCCCATCCATTCCCCATCAGACTTGTTCTGCTATGAAACTATGCAACTGAAAATTTAAATCTTAGAGAAACTCCCAAAAGAGGAAGAAAACCCATACATCTTTGGTTAGAAATAAGTTTTAACTTGCAATAACAAGGCGTGATTGTCTCCTTAACCAACTGTTGATATATTTCTGTGTATGCAGATATTGATTTGACCGCTGACCCCTAGACCTGCAGTATTGCCGCTGAAATTGTGACTGAATGAACTTTACCCCCCAGGTTCAGTGTTCTATCGATTGATTTCAGCACACGAAGCTGAGCCCGAGCTCCTGAACCTCTTCTCAGAATGCAGTTGCACAAAGAATGTTCTGCAGAGTTCTGAGGGCTTATGGTTAATGATGATGGTGGGATCTGATTTATTTTAATTAAATTGTGTCTTCCGGGTATCTGCATTATTGCACTGCCATCGATTGCTTCTGTTTATAGCACTTGTTTTTAAAAGGAAACAACTGCCAAGTTGTGTGTGTGTGTTTTATTTATTTATTTATTTGTTTGTTGAAGAGCTAGATAGATCAGAATTCAGTTAAATCATTTCTGTGGTACAGGCTCTCTGTAAGAATGTCCTCTGCCTTATATTCTAATGCTGGCACTTGTGGTAAAGGTGACATTAGGCCACTAGAGAAGGGTCTAGACCTGCTCCACCTGACCCCTTCGAGCTGTCCTTAAGCTACTACACCCCAAATTACCCCTGATGAGCAGGTTGGCACCTTGACAAAACAAAAATCCAAACAGGGCTTTTTGGTGCTTTTTGGTACACACATGACTAACCACTGAGGAGACTACAGTTGTGTACTAGTTCTAGTCGAAACACCAATGAGCCCACAGTGCATTCAATGCTTGTATCGATTAGCGTGCTAGCTTGTGGATCAACAACTGTCATGCCCCTAACACAAGTGCACTTTAGTCTTTCCCGTCTGTTGCCAGACCATGCGGCCTGGGTTGAGGACTCTATAGTATATCAGCTCCACGCTGCTCAAGGCAAGACGCTGCACACTCAACTCCAGGTGCTCACCTAAGACCCAAGGTAACTCAAAAAACTTTTTTAGTCATAGTGCTAGGGCCTATTTACACACACACAAACACACACACACACAGACACGGTAAACTTTAATACTGCTTCTCTGCATTTCCAAACATGCACTGAATAGACTTTATAATAGATATTTTTCTAATGAGATCCATCATTCGAATGAAATTTAAGATATCTTTTAGTTCATGCCAGGTGGGGAATGAATCTGCACATAAATGTTAAATTTAAATTTACCTGAGCACATCAGCTGAAATGCAGCCTGACAGATAAAACTGGAATATACACTTAAGATGCAGAATTTTGAAAGAATTTTTTGATATCAGTGTTGATTATTTATACTTAATGTTGGATGTTTGTCAGCATTTGGGCCTCACTGACTAACAGCTGAACAATTGTTATTTACAATTAGCAGTCCCTGCTCAAATGATATATTACTCTTAATGTACTGTGGTGTGGAATGTGTGTGTGTGTGTGTGTGTTTTCTGCTAGAGGAGTCATGACCAAGCTACTACTCTTCTCATTCCTACTGATGGTAATTATCTTAAGTAAGTTCTTCATATAGGAGTCTCATATTTGTCATTCTGTGTGTGTGTGTGTGTGTGTGTGTGTTTAGGAGAGAGTATGTGCAGCAACCTTAATTTGTCTCAGTACTATAAATGTCTCATATGTGTCATTCTGTGTGTTTGTGTGTGTGTTGTATGGATAGGAGAAAGAGAGGGAGAGAGTGTAAGTGCAGCAACTCAATACTATAAATGGCTCATATTTGTCATTCTGTGTGCGTGCGTGCGTGTGTGTGTGTGTGTGTACGTGCGTGTGTGGACAGAGGAGAGAGGAAGAGAGTGTATGTGCAGCAACCCTGCTAATGTGTCTTAGTACTATTAAAGAAAACCACACACTTGTCTCACGTGCTCTGTCTTACTGGCCAAAGGTGCAGAAGCGCACTGGGGTCGTGACATAGCACACCTTTACGATGAGACCGTAAACACGGTTGCAAGAATAGTTGGTGAAGAGAACTTCGATATGGCAACTAAGTAGGTTCATCTTTCATTATTTATACATCATCTGTACATACATCATACTTTTACTGCATGGTTTGATGCTCAAACAAAAATGAATTTTATTGGAAAAATTTGCAACTCCTACCAATAACCAATTTCCCAAAATATAAGCTGCTATGTATAAACATGTAAAAGAACAAAGTCTACACAGGTCACAAGATACGTGGGTGTGTAGGAGGAGCAAAAAAAAGATCTATGCTGCCCTGACTCTAACCCATTCAATTAATGTATTAAACATTATGTATTAAACATGTGGATAGTTTAACATTGTTTATAAACACAGTTTAACCGTTGCATATTAACCAACTAATATAGCAGATGTTTAGAAAGACGAACAATTATCCAACTGACAAATTTAAGCTGCGAAAGTAAATGTTCGCTAAATGTAGCCCACAAATTATGTTAGTTTAAGCTTGGCACTCACTCATCATTCATCCAATTTGTTCCAAAGAAGGACAAAATCACCAGACGCCTACATGTTTTCCTATGACTACATTGGTGGGTGTGGTGACAGAAAATATGGTTCTCTAAGCAAATACAATTGAATAACTATGATGTACAGGCAGAAAACTTGCATACACTTGGGACACTCAGCACAGTAATATCATATGGTAAACATATTGACATATCATTGGTAGTTAGTGGGTCTTATTGTTAGCTAGTAGGTTCATAATTGTTCTCGACGACTTCTGAGTCAGGTGATTAATGTGTCTTATATTGTTTCCTAGGATGGCACAGGCAACAATCGGTCTCATGATAAATGCTGCAGGTGGCGCAGGACAATTCATGACATCTTTTGTTGCCTGTAGGTGTACTTTTATATTTTTATTACCAGTAAGAGTTATTGTGTTCAATTTAATTCCAATGTATTACAGTTTTTCTCGATTGGTTTGGCTCAAAATAACATGGACAAATCTCCAAACCACCATGCAATTGTTCACAACAGAATGTCATTTCTCATTGGTTTCATCAAATTGCAAATGCCTTAGTACATTTTTCAATTGACTCAATGCATGTTTGCAAATGGTTCTGTACAAGTAGCCTAAAGTTAGCACAATGAGCCCACATTTAGCACATTTTCCAAATAAATAGATCTTGCTGATCTAAACTGATTAGTTGATTTTTCAGTGTAATGGTTGCTCTCTCCAAAACATATCAGCGGATTTCATTGTGTAAGTCATCATATGCACAATAGTCTGTACAATTGTCAATTAGTCAAGAATATAATGCCATGAACCTCATATATGAATTTCTTGTAGCATTTGAAAAATTCATGACAGTAATTGACAATAAGGTGAATTGTCACTTTAGCAAACAAGAAGGTTTCCAGATCTCAGATCTCCAGATTTTGTTTAGTTACCTGACAATAGCTGTTTACGTATAATTGTGAATGTTGCCAAACATGTATATATAGAGATGGCCAGGGCCAGGACCATTTGCAGTTTGAAAAAAGAAGAACCTCACCAAGTAAATGAACAAGGGCAACTTCCTGCTCGAGGAAGATGAAGAAATAGAGAGATTTGAGGATGCAAGGTGGTGCAATAGGGTGAACAGGCAGAGGACCACAAGGACACCATACTGTCCCGTACAAAATTCAGGCTATAATTATAGACCATAAACCACAATAGACCATGTTGTAAACCATCGCCTCACAATAGCAGACGTATAAGTCGCTGAGTGCAGCCTTCTACCTGTCTCTATAGTCTTCTCCATCATCAAAACCTTTTGCATTATACTCTAACAATATGTGTTGTCATATATGAGAATGATGTGGCCATACACACCCCCAGTTTAGGCCCCTACAACACTCAAATACCAAAGATTGTCATTTTGCACAGTCTTTATACTGACCTGGTTCAGGAAAATTAGAGGTCTCTTTCAACCGCTCATCATAATTATTCTTGTTTTTTTTTGTGTTTATATTTATGCAAGTACAGAATACTGCTATCATCTATGGAAGTAACTTTATGTTTCTCCAGTTGCAGTTCCAGTTGTGCCTCTGTGATGGTGACAAAACATCTAAGCATAGTTTTGACACATGGATAAACTGTTTTGGGAGAGATATGAGCTTTTGCAGGGGATCCATGGTGTTGTGCTAAACCATCCAGGTTATTTTGACAAAAGCACTAAATGAATGCACATGTGCCAAGGCAATTGAGAAGGATCTATGCTATTTTTACTGTACTGACCGTTTATATGGGAAAGGAATCTGCTTTTGAAGCATGTATGAAGAGTTTTGGGAAAGATATTTGATTTTGCTAGTGAGCTATAATGTTGTGCAGAACTGTAAGACTGTTTGGCCAAATGACCTTATAGTTTTAAGAATGTCATATCGGTTTCAAGAAATGAGCCAAACCAATGGAGAAAAACTGTAATACAAATGATCATGCAGTATACTAGAGGTTGTGAATAAATATAGAAATAAGAAATATAAGCACATTTTAAACATTTCTGAGGGTTTTGTTGTGCTTGCAAATCTCATTTTGTTTAACTAACCCTAATTGATTTGAAGTAATTGAAATTATTTATTATATATATGTATGTATATTTATTTATTTATTTATTTTTAAATCTTAGAATAACTTCACTGTCTGTGACTCCAACCAATGAGGCTGAACTGACTACAGGACAACTTTTCATCAATATTTAGTGCAGTTCCTTCTGATAATTTTTTATACAATTTAATAAAAATGTATGGTAAAATATTTGTTTATATATATATATATATTATATATATATATATATTTACATACACAGCAAGCATTTCCCAAAATATGTAAATGCTCTTTTTAGAGAGTCATAGTTTCATCAAACAACTCTCTGATCAAAAACACACTTTGCTGTAAAACACATTTTAGAAGTTTTGCCATTGACACTTTTAGCACTGTAAATGCACATACTTGCGGCACAGTACTATTTCTATGTTTCTTTTTAAGGGGTAGAAATTGACTGCTACTGGATCACCCTACAATCTCCATTCTAGATACAGTATTTACCTGATCTCCAGTGTAAATTTAAAAAGACACACACACACACACACACACACACACACACACACACAAGTTGATAGGATTTTATTAATAACATTTGATGTCATTGTCGCTCTACATATCGGTCCAATCAATTGTTTAATGAATTAAAAAATTTGTCTGATCAGTATTGAATTGTTTTGCAGTCTTCAGTAGCTTGAATGAAGCTTGAACGAACACCACATAGTTTGCACTGGTTGTGCAGACACACAAGGAGACATCTTGTCAGAGAAGAGCCATACTGTGCGTCACTGGTATTCAATTTGGTTATATTTATACAGTGCCCAGATTAGACAGACAGACAGACAGACAGACACACAGACACAGACACACACTCTTACTTACTTACTTTATTGATCCCCAAGGGGAAATTCAAGAGTAATACAATAGCCCTGTTTCATGGTGCTTCACAGCAAAGGGAACCCATGGGCAACAGAGGCAAGGAAATATTCTCTTTATTTATTTAGTAGTTTTTGTCTGAGAAGAAACCTTCCAAGAAGATCCACAACTCAAGAGACTGACCCAACTGCCAAGGGTCAGACAAAGGCTTACAATTAGCAGTCACCCATATAACAATTAGTCTAAGGTGTTAATTAGCATTATAATAATCTGAGTTTATCACTCTGATTTTGATCAGGGAGGGCTGTGAAGTACGTGACTTTGCGTCGCCTTTTCACTTTCATCAAGAGTGAGTTTGGTTTGATGCAGTGCCATAACTGACCCCTAGCTTGTGCATTGCACGGGGCAATGAGTTCAACTGCTCCAGCTTTGATTGGATGCCTTCATCAGGTGAATGACTTGTCTGGTGCTTGCAATGTTTACCTACCTCACCAAGACCACAGGCACAGTCATGCAGAGCGGAGAAGAGCAAAAATCACATTCAGCATTCTGACAGCAAGCTTCATTGAAAGGTCTCTGACAGTAAGTGCCTGCGTAGTATCTTTGAATCACTAATGTCTGCTATGTTAAACAACATTAACATGAATGTTTCTCATGTCTGATCTGTCAAGCTGAATAGGGGTAATTTAGCTCTCTTTCTCTCTGTGCCTGTGCAGGGTGAAGATTGCCAATCTCTTTCACTATGAAGAAGCTTTTGATCACCCTCTTCATTGCAGCCTTCACACTGAGTAAGTGGATGGGCTTGGTTAAAAGAAAATAGTTCTTCTATTTCAGTTCGTGACGACACTGTGTGTGTGTGTGTGTGTGTGTGTGTGAGAGAGAGAGAGGGGGGGGGGGCATTCTGTAGCAGGGGGTGGCTCTCTTGTCTCGACACCTCTAGTACTGATGGACTGCTACTGTTATTGCCTTAGTATCCCCAGTTACCCCCTTTTGTGTGTGTATGTGTGTGTGTGTGTGTGTGATAGAAAGTGATGTTTGTGACTAACTGTAGGTTAAAATGAAACATAACTAAACTTTTTCAGTCATTAGTAGTTAGAGATGGGATTGGGTGCAGGCCATGGGATTGGGTGAATGAATGGCCCCTGCTGTGCTCTTTACCTCAAGAGCTCCCCCTACTGATGCTTTTTTGAAAAAACATATTGGGCATACCCTGAATCTGGGGACCGTGGTTCAAGTCTGACCCAAGGTCTTTTCCCGATCCTACCCCATCTCTCTCTCCCACTCGTTTCCTGTCATTCTCTTCACTGTCCTGTCCGATGAAAGGCAAAAAGCCCCAAAATATATCTTTACAAATAAGCAATGACACTGTACAATCTCACCAACCTGTGTGGTTTTCTTGTAAGAACCAGAGATTATTATATAGGAACAGATGACAGTTGACTGACAAAATAATAAACCGGATTTTCAGTTCAATCCATTTTCACCAGCCCCTGCTTTCGCAACTGCACTTAGCCGCCCTCCCTCGGAGAACCTAAACTTCTTTTACAAAACGTCCCTTACCCTGTAATCAACCAGAAAACATTTCCGAAACCAAAAAAAGTTAGCTGGATAGCAACACCAGAGGTGGCCAGGAGAGCCTTCATTTACACTGCAATATTCAACCTCACAATGCACTATTCAATCACCAAAGTGACTTCTAAACGTATTAACCTAAAAACAGCATGCCTTTTATGATGTGGATCTAGCTTTGTGATTGGCCAGATCCAGGCCATTCAAGTCTTTGAGGGTGTAGGGCTCAGGGTTGAGGGCCATGGGGTGGGGGAGGGGATTTGGGATTCAGCCCATTTGTCCAATACATAAATACTGTATGCCCTGTGATACCTGTTGACAGGTGTGTGGGGTCTCCCCGTCTCGGACTCTTCTGAGGAGGCACCATTGGACCCAGTGGGAGCCGCCATCAGTAGATCCCTCTACGAGCTTTGGGACCGCACCATAGACAGGACGGCGGAGTCGCTCAGCAAGAAGCTGCAGCAATCTTTGGAGTGAGAAGCAGATTCTCTCTGATTCCATTCAGTGCAGGACTTAAAGGTGCTCTATGAGATGCTAGAGGGTTTTAGCATGATGCCCATGATTCGAGACAAAAATAAAATCCTGTTGCATCTCAAAGAGCACCTTTAACCTGGCCTCTGAGTGAGCTGATTGTCCTCAAGGACTACATACCTACTCATGGCTAAGAGTGTTTTTCCCTCCAGTGTGTTTTTGGCCATGTTGCCTTTGTTTGTGTAGTGCGGCGTAGGAGTGAAAGATGACTCCCTCAATAGGCATTGATTTCCTTCCTAGATGGCAGACTCTTTCTGTGGACTTTTAACTAATCTACCTGTGGGCAGTGCAGTGCATGGCAGGACCCGACCCTAGAATTTCACAGAGTAATTGAAACATTAGATGAATAGAATGGATGGATGACATTTCAGTATCATGATCTTGAAACCTTCTGTCCTTTCAATGAAAATGTTGTGATAGTATGACTTTCCATTCCGGAGAACATTAGGTGAAAATGTTAGTGCTCCATAGAAAAAAAAATCTGTGCTCAATAACAACAACAACAACAACAATAATAATAATAATAATAATACATTTTATTTGAAGCGCCTTTCATGATTACCCAAGGACACTGTACAGATATTAAAATAGACATGTAGACATGGACAGACAATTGACAGTTATAAGACACATACCGGTAATAGCAACACATAAAAAGACATGTAGAGACAATTGTCAGTTATGAGAGATACTAGCAACACATATTGCCCTGATCCAGAAAGAATTAAAACAAAATAAAAACACAGTAAGGGGTTGAAAGCCTGGGTAAAAAAGTGAGTTTTGAGTTTAGATTTGAAAATGGTGAGTGAAGTGCATTGTCGTAGTTCAAGTGAGTGGGTGTTCCATAGTTTGGTGCTGTCTACGCCTCCTAGTAACTGATTCCCCCCTTTGCTCCCATAGGAATCAACGGCTACCAACAGTCCTGCTGTGCCCACACAATCTTTAACTGAAATGTGGCCAAAACACGGCAACCTCTTGAGCCACAGAGCCCACAAAGATGTGATATTGTAGTAGAATTTACTTTTTTTAAACCAAATAAGAATGCGGTGGTTGCGTAGCGGGTAAGGAACTTGTCTAGCATGCAAGTAGCCTAGAAATTTTAAGTCGCTTCGAATAAAGGTGTCTGCTAAATGCATTCATGTAAATGTAATGAATGCATATCAAACACATTAACAATCTCTACTGCAATTAAACTTTGCTCCTTACTGTCCTACTGTTTGACACTCTTTCAC
Source organism: Limnothrissa miodon (assembly GCA_017657215.1). Classification (NCBI taxonomy): domain Eukaryota; kingdom Metazoa; phylum Chordata; class Actinopteri; order Clupeiformes; family Clupeidae; genus Limnothrissa; species Limnothrissa miodon. Next base: position 188,829 of record JAGFZM010001287.1, read on the forward strand.
CACAGCTGGATTTCTCTCATGTTGTTTCAGGCTCCATTTCGTGTTGTTTTATGTTTCTTCCTCTTTTTTGTCTTTTCATGGCTCATTTAAAGCTGATTTCATGTTGTCTAACCCCCCATCTTGCTTCTAATAACGTGTTGTGTTTTCTACTCCCTGCAGGTCTGTGTTCAGTAGCCTGAGTGCTGCTTTAATGGCTGCTATTATGGATCCAGCACACAATTCCCCTCCACCGTTGTGAGAGGCCAACAGATCAGCTTCATTATGTTTTTTTACACAGCAATAAATCCTGATTCAAAAGGAGAAATACTTTCATTTCTGTTACATTGATAATATTTCAGAATAGGCACACCAATCATTAAATTAAACCTTGTTCCAAATCGAGGGCTACATTCATTTCTGTTATATTGATAATATTTCAGACTAGTCGCACGCAATCATTAAATTAAACCCTGATTCAAAAGGAGTGCTACTTTCATTTCTTTTTCACTAATCATGGAAACAGGCTCACCAATCCTTGAATTAAATCCTGATTCAAACTCATGCAGTGGAATTTCAATTATGTGAGCAGGCAGAAAAATACTGCAAAGAGTTTTATTTCTTGAACACCGATTAATGTTATATTATTATGTTACATACAGTAATATTAAATCGCCAATCACTGAAATAGGCAAACGAATACTAAGACTTAGACTTGGAGAGACAGTTTTCATAAAATAGTAACAACAAAGCATTGGTGCTCACATCTATGAGGGTGCAACTGTATGTGGACATTTAGAATTATATGTGTGATCTCTGCCCCTCCTCCCACCTAACCAGCACACCCAGCCGTTCTAATTAGTGCTTCCATCACCAGGGAAACCCAGAATGGGTGTATTGTGTGAGGCCTCTTGGCTGACAGCTCATCCTTCCAGACCAAACGGAGCCCGAAGCTATGATGAAAAGGAGGTGTGTGTGTGTGTGTGTGTGTGATGACAAGTTTTACCATACAAAATTATATAATCTAGAGAAACCGTGCTACTGAATGTGGTTCAACATGCATATGTTCTTGCTTTAAGGTCAAACCTTTGATTAAACTGAAAGGACTAAGGCCTTCTTTCTCTTGACTATAGCTTTGAAACCTTTGGAAACCCAATGAGTTTTTTAACAATCTTCACCAGTGGTTCGCCTGTTAAAGAAGATATTAAGCATGAATAGATTCAGGCCCTGTTTAAACTGAGTAGAGAACAGAAACTCACATTCCTATTTATTTTTACCTGGGCTCAATTTAGGTAATGTTTCACGTTCAGTTTCATTCTCCTATACCCCTCCTTGAATTCTCATTGCCTTGTGTGTTTACTATCTATCTCCTCTTACATGTCAGAGACTCAAACATGCTTTACCATGTTCAGCATCTAAGTATTACAGTAACAAACCTGTAACATTGACTTCAAGGCCACAGGACTAAATTAGCAAGAGATTTCCGTCAACCTATGCGATATCCAATGCTAACGCTATACGACTCCGTTATTATTTCAAACATCAGCATGTTCATCCCACTATACCAAGCAATGAACAGTGAGTTAGTGAATGTAAACCTTGAACGTGAAGTGAACTGGCTGGAAACATTTGCAGTTTTCCCACCATGTTGATAAAAGTGAAGATAGTTGTGTGCAGCCAGTGGCTTTAAAAGGGGGAAAACGTGCCATCAGCACACAGCGGATCGGTGTGAACATGAAGACTCTGATTTTGTTGGCTTTGCTTGGAGTGGCTTGTAAGTAAACTGCACACTGGCACACAGCTGGAGGTTTAATGTTAGTTTAACATTAATTTAATGTTAGTGTAATGTTAGTTTATTGTTCATTCTGGCTGAGCTACTACTGGATGGGTTTCACTTTCTTTCTTCATGACTCACATGTGTGCCTTAGTTATTACCTTCACTCTTTATACTGGCTACACTGGCAGATTTTTAAGACTATGAAAAAGTCTTTTTAAAATTATTAAACTAAAATATCACACTGTATTTCTCATTGAAGATAACATATGAAACGTTTTAGCAATATAACATGAAAAAGGGAGAGATTGCTCGTGAATATTGTACAACAGTCAACTCAACAGAAAAAGCCAAGTGATAATTGCTGTACTGTAGCTGTGAAGAGTCACCCTTTGTACACTGTGGGATATCCTTACTCCCAGTGATTTGTAGAACGTGTCCTGTCCAATCAGAAATTGCTAAATAGTTTGACCATAGACTGTATACAGTCTATGGTTTGACCAGACCTTACTATTGTATAATTAAACGCAAGTGGTAACCATTAATTAGACCAAAGATTCTAGAGTGCTGCACTTAAGAATCCTTATCCTATGGTCTACTACAGCAGTGGTTCCCAACCTTTTTCTTCAGGGACCCATATTTTTACCATTGTAAGCTTTGGTGACCCCCCCCCCCCCCCCCCCCAAACCCCGCACGAGAAGGAGTCACGTGATACGCTTCCTGCGAAAACTCATTTAATTTTTTTTCCCTCAATTTGTCTTAGTTCAAAAACAGAATAAATGTTTAATGTAGCACTTAAATTTTGTTGCTTCTATGCATAAATTAATTAAATGCCTTGTCATTTTTTCAACATGGGCTATATATGGTATTAAAATTAAACCCCTTAAAATCAAGAGGGCTTCACGAACCTCCGTGGAGCTTTGGCCACCCATAGTTTGGGTCGCGACCCATAGGTTGGGAACCACTGTACTACAGTATGATAACTGTGGTTGTTGTTGCGTTTGTGTGCCTGTAGGGGCCGCCGATGAGAAAGTGGTGGGTGGTTATGAGTGCCCCAAGCACTCTGCTCCCTACCAGGTGTCCCTGAGTGACGGCTACTTCCACTTCTGTGGCGGCTCCCTCATCTCCAGCCAGTGGGTCGTGTCTGCTGCCCACTGCTACAAGTCGTAAGTAGTACTGCTAATCTGCTCTAATCTACTGCAATCTGCTCTAATCTACTGTACTCCTACAAAACATTGGGGATTATCCCAGTGTCTCCCCTTAACTCTTAGGTATAACCCCCCTCAAAGTTTATATGGAAACACGTCCAATTTTTTTTTTTTTTTTGTATTGACGTAGTTGTACACAGTATGTTGAATATGTCAGAAACCAACAGTCCAATATGACAGACTAATAGCATTTTGTCAAAAATATTACATAAAAAAGAGGAGACAGTGATATATAAATGATACATAAATGACTTTTCTCTTCCTCTCTGCAGCCGCATCACCGTGCGTCTGGGTGAGCACAGCCTCAATTCCAACGACGGCCCCGAGCAGCACATCAGCGCCGGCAAGATCATCAAGCACCCCAACTACAACGACTACAACCTGGACAACGACATCATGCTGATCAAGCTGAGCCACCCCGCCACGCTCAACAGCTACGTCCAGACCATCTCCCTGCCCAGCAGGTGCCCAGTGGCTGATGAGCCCTGCATGGTGTCCGGATGGGGCAACACAGCTACCGGTGGCCAGAGTATGTGCCCGTCATGGATGATGATGCCTAGTTCTGTTCCGTGTGTATCAAGCTGCAGTAGGCCTGGACAATTAAATCCTTGTGTGTGTGTCTGTGTGTGTCTGTGTGAGTGTGTGAGAAAGAGAGAGAGAGAAAAAGAGAAAGATCACTCAAGGGTTCTTAGTCACAGGAGGCCTCACTGTTGAGTATCACATGTGTATCTTATAAAGGTGCCTCCTTCAGACTGTAAATGGGTAAAAGTGTTAAAAGTGTCTGACGACACCCCTGTAGAGGGTTTCTTCAGTATTAGTTGTATTAGAAGGAGTCCAGCTTAGCATTGCTCATTGAAGATAACGTATGAAGGGTTTAAGTACAATCACATGAGTTGGGGTGGGATTGCTTGTGAACATTCACACAGGGATGGTTCAGCTGAAGACACCACACCATATGTTATGAAAAATCACTGCTCACTTGCTCAGGATGAATTGAACGTTTACAAGGGTCAACTCAATGATATGTAGAATGTGCCGTGTCCAATCAGAAATTGCTAAACTGTTCGACCAGACCTAACTTCAAACAATATCATCCAGCATCCGACCAAGAGTGTTGTCTCTCTCTCTCCACCAGCTAACATGCCTGACCGTCTGCAGTGCCTTAACCAGCCAATGATTGACGATCGCATCTGCAAGAACGCCTACCCACACCTGATGACTCCCAACATGCTCTGCTCTGGTTTCATGCACGGAGGAGCCAGCAGTTGCCAGGTCAGAACTACAGTATGACTTCATGTGCCCACTCCCCCCGGGGATTATAGCATCATAATCGTAGATAACGGCATGCGCGATGACAGTTATTGTGACATCATAATCAGTGAGTCAGTGATAAATTCTCGTAATCGTTACAGAACTCTCCAGGAATCTTGACATCACTCTCTCTGACAACCCTTCCAAGAACTCTACCATAATTAGGGGTCACCCTAGGAATTTGAAAGATATAATCATAACCACAAATCATAATCACAAATCACACGCTCTGGACATATGATTTGCAAGTGACGTACAATTTATACCCCCTCTTTAAAGCATGAATAATTCGGTCGAGCTACATGTACAACTGTTGGTACCATGTTGATATCCATTTTCCAGTGCTAGCTCTCAAAAAAAGCTGCCCCCCAGGGAATAGTAAAGTCTATGCTGTCAGGAGGATCGAAAGACCATTAAATTACTTCTTAATGTGTGTGTGTGTAAGCGTGAGCATGTGTGTACGTGTGTTCCTTGTGCTGTCGTAATGTTTGTGTGTACATCACGTGTGTGTGTGTGTGTGTGAGTGTCTGTGTTGCACATTTCTGCATCTTTTTGTGTGCGTATAAATCAGTGTGTGTATGTGTGGGCTGCTTGAGTATGAGATTGTGTGTGTGCATTTTGTATGTTTGGTGCGTTTCATTTGTTTGCATTAATGCATTTGTGTGTGTATGTTTGTGTGCATATCCACCTGTGTGTATATATATATATATATGTGTGTGTGTGTGTATCCTTGAGTTTGTGCATGTCCCTATGTGTGTGTGTTTGTATATTTGCCCATATTTGTGTTTTTTGTGATGTGTGTATATGTATAACTATGTGTGTGTATGCGTGTGTGTGTGTGTGTGTGTGTGTGTTTGGTGTATGGTATTCATCTGTGTGCTTGTATGTGTATGAGTGTATTCATCTGTGTGTATGTATTCTATCTATATATATCTATTCTATCTATGTGTCTGTGTATTCATCTATCTATCTATATATATATATATATTCATATGTCTGTGTGTGTGTGTGTGTATATTTTCTGCAGGGTGACTCTGGTGGCCCTCTGGTGTGCAGTGGCCAGCTGCAGGGTGTGGTGTCCTGGGGCTATGAGTGCGCCCAGAAGGGACACCCCAGCGTCTACGCCCGCGTGTGCCGCTACAACGGCTGGATCCAGAACGTCATGAACAGCAACTAGACCCGCCACTATACTGTACCTCTGCACACACACACACGTCCCAGGCTTCCAAGGGACAGTGCTGTCATTGTCAACTCTATCGCCAATAAAGACCTCTGGTGACTCGTATGGCTTTTAATAGACTTGAGACTTTGATAAAAATAATAATAATAATAACATTCACTTAAACGAACGACCAAGATAAGCCTGGAAAACATACCTTCAGAATTATTGTGTTTTAGGGCATAGACTTTCTTCAAGAATATTTTTTCTTTTTTTTTTTCGCAGAGAGCATTGCTTCAGAGTGCAAAAGGCATTAGCTGACCAAAACATCCCATATTTTGCAGGCATTCGTGTACTGAAGTCGTCTTTGACTCAGAAAACCCAGTCAGTTTGGTTGTGATATTTCTAGGAGTCATTAGATCTGTTTCATGCTGAATTATTTACCAGTGGCATCCCACATGCATATCTGAACTGGAGAGGTCAAGGGTCAACAAGGTTCCATCCTTTTCCCAATGATTCCCATGTATCCCATGATTCCTCAGTCTTTGATGACATCACTGTTTTTTGTTTGCAGCTGCGACCTACTGTACAGTTAATCAAAACAACATCAACAAAAAATATAAGTGACACGGCCCACTCAGATTTCCCTGACATATCGAATACATCTAAATACAACCGATCGAATTAGGGATTAGGATTGGCTTTATTATGATGCTGAATTAACATGATGGACTAATTGCTATTTAAGGCAACTTCTTATTGTTTATTAAAACATTTGCATGACCCTTTAGGCAGTTGGGCATCTTGAGCTATGGATCTGCCCAAGGATTGTGCCTAGACTATCATGGATAAAAAATAAGGGAAAATACAATATATTGTATGAGGCACTATATAAATAAAAATGTCATTGAATAAAACTGAATTTAATCAAACAATACATAAAGTCCTTCTTTGAGCATCAGTCATATGACTTCACAGTGTATACCAGTGGTTCTTAACCTGGGTTTGATCGAACCCTTGGGGTTCGGTGAGTTGGTCTTAGGGGTTCGGTAGAGCCTCCGCCGCTGAAGTCCGGACACACCCAAAATATTGTGTAAATTTGTGGTGACACACCCCGAGGGGTTCGATGAATATGCATATGAAACTGGTGGGGTTCAGTAGCTCCAACAAGGTTAAGAACCACTGGTGTATATGCTGAATTAACTAGTGGCAGAGTTACAAGTGTTGCAATAATTCTTTTATTTATTTTTGTTATTTATTTCATTACTTACTTGCCCAGCAACTCTGTCCAGTTCTCACTGACCCTGTGGACTGAGTAAGTCGGCGTCCTCTGAAAAAACAACAACAACAAAAAAGTTTTTTAGCTTTGTTCTTTCCTACTTTCTCTACTTTCTTTCTTGGTCCACTGACCTTGGTGTGGTTGTAAAATGTCATGGGTTCAAAGAAAAAATGAAAAATAATAAAAGATTAATTTAATATGACCCAGAAAAGAAAAATAGAATATATATGATAGCAGATATGATTATAAAAAATCATTAAAGAATCAAATTGGGTGCAGTTCACACAATGGCAAATATCTGACTTGTTCTTGCTTGTTCAACTTCAGTAAAAACCAAAGCTATCTGAGCTTACAAAGAAGTACATAGAAGATTTTCTGTTGCCCTCGGGTTATTAGAGGCCAGAAGTGTCCGGCTTCTTTTTCTGTTTGTTAAGTTTTGCCACCATTGCTAATTGAATTGTCACCTTCTATTAAAGGTGCTCTATGAGATGTTTCAGGATTTTAGCATGTTTTCATTTTTATCTCAAAAGCCCGGTTATTATTACATTGGCAAGTAATTTATAGTGCTGTGGTGGCCATAACAGCTAAATCCATTCAGAACTGTATTGTCTACTTTTAGTTTGCTTTTAAGAATTACCCACATTGACCATAGTCTAAATATACCAGAGCCATCATGATTTCTGTGGACTGAAGCATTTGATTCCCAGATCAACTCAATTCCTGAGTCCAAATTTTCCCCCTATTATAGGTGTGTGGCAGATTTATTCCAAGGTGACATACATCAACAATAACAAAAAATTTTTAAGCATATATACTCAAATGTAAATATATAATTAAAGCCAACTATTAGTTTTTATAATGTTGTTTTTGTGTGATGCATAATAAGATATTGTGTTCTGTTTATGTTCCTTACCCATTGGGGTCTTTCTCGACCATCTTGAGGCCCTCAAGTGCTTGCAGCACTGACTGTCACGCTGAAATGGGACGGGCACACTCCGTTTCTATGCCGACCGCCATAGATCTTGATCTATCGTGCCGTGGATGCTGTGTGGATCAGGAGTGAGAAACGCTGAATAGTTTTGGTGCTACGAAAGCCTTGACAAGAATGGCGGCCTATGTTAAAAGCTCTTTTGTCATCCAGAAACGCCTAGAGCGTTGAATGGGCAGTGATTTTACAAATGAATCCTCAAGCAAGGTCAGTTTTAGCTGAGCTGCAATGATAACTCCTGGAGTTATAGGCTCAGATGGACAATAGGCAAATTTACAATGATGATTCAGAAGCTGATTCAAGGATTCGCGTATTCAAAGAAGTGTATGCATAGTTACGAGTATGAGAAGCGTAGGGACGGTAGAAGTGAAGTGTGTGTGTGTGTGTGTGTTGGGGTGGGGGGGTCACATGCATAGAGTTACGGGTATAAGAAGGGTGGTGACGGTAGAAGTGAAGTGTGTGTGTGTGTGTGTGTGTGTGTGAATGTCCTTTTATGTGAATGTCCTTTATTGTCATTGTCACAGGTACAATGAAATTGAGAGATGTCTCTGGTCAGTGCATCATCACATAAAATAATAAATATAATAAATACTTAAGTGCTAATACAGTAATACACCCAAGCAAGGCCTAAGCCACATACGTCCAGTTGATATAACAATCAACAATCAATCAATCATGTAAGCGCATTCAACAAGACATGTCGCATCGCGTTTAACAGCAAGTGCACAAATGAGCAACAGGGGCAAGGAAACACTCCCTATCAGCATTTTTTGTTTGTTCTCGTTTTGGTAAAGGAAGAAACCTTGGGCAGTTCCGACGACTCAATGTGCTAACCCAACTGCCTAGGGCAAGTTCCAATCTCTGACATATATGTGAGAAGATATGGTGTGAATATATAGTCATGTCAGAGTTGTCTGTGTAGCTGGTGGCTGGAGGCCAGAGAAGCTGGATTTAGGCAGCGGAAGGCTGCCATCTTGCTGTACCCGGGATCCGTAAAGGCTCTCCTTCACGGTACAGCAAGTCCCAGTCTCTCTCACATCATCAGAGGATTATGGTGTAGACTAGTCCATACTGTGTGTGTGTGTGTGTGTGTGTGTGTGTTGGGGGGTTAGAAAGGTAAGATAAAGTGTTGCGGGGACTGAAGGCTGTATAGAGATAGGGATATACGTACTGTAAAGGTCATGAACAGTGTTGAGAAAGATAGATGGACAGTTTGGATAGACAGACAGATGGACAGTCAGCATTACTATTGACAAAAATTGTGTAAACTACAAACAATTACAACTGATAAAACTGTTCAAATATCCACTTATATAACCACTTATTATTGTATAATACAACTTTCAATGGTTTTCTATTGATAACTGGCTTTCTTACACCCCACATGAGTAGTGTGCCACTAAAAAAATATTGTTTTTAAATGACTATGTGGCACTGTTTCAAGAGAACAAGAGGGCAATTTTCAAGATGACAAAGGCACAATTGAGCTACTGTATAGTTCCTAGGTTTTGCTTAAACACCATGCAATAATAACACAGTCATAGGGTTAGCATTGGGTATCGCATGGATTGACAGAAATCTTTTTTGCTAATTTATAAGCCGAGTCGAGTCGTTAGATTAGCTCACACAAAATCTTGCTGGTTTACGAAGTCATACTGAGGTGCGTAGAAACGGCAATATAGTAGACTATGTAATCTATGTAATCAACTACTAATAGGTACATTTCTGTAACATTGCCGTGTAAACAGTCAAAATGAGGTTAGCTCAGGTATGTGTGTAATCCCATTCATCCTTAAAGACAGGCAGAACTTTCATTTAGCAAGTAATTACGATTGTGTAATACTATAGAAAAAGCAATGAAGTGAATAAGCTAAATTAATATTTTAAAATGTTGCACCTTCAGAGGGGATAGGTCTGCACTGTCTTGCTAACACCAACAATTATTATCGAGTTTAAATAAGTTGGAGATCAAAACCTTTTTACCTTAGTCACCCTCTCGCCGTTCCAGTGATGCTGAATATTGTTAAGAGGCGAGTTGGCGAGACTACATCACAGCAGGCAAGTGCACTCCACTGGTCCTGAATTGCCTAATCAGATTTCTCTATTCTTCTCAGATTTAGGCAGGTCAGCTGTAGTAGGCCAATTATCATGATGTAGGCTAGGCTAGAATGGGGCAAGCAAATATAATTCGACGTCATCATGAAACAAATAAACAAAGGTATTTTCACAAATGTTGTCTTTTGTAGGCTTTATGCCTAGAGTAGGCTACTTTAACATCGATATCCACAACAACAACATCAACAAAAAACTTTTTTGGTAGCATAATATTTCACCATTAGCATAGGCTACTGTTATGTTTATGTAGCCTAAGCGTATCTTCTTGGTCATGCTTGTATTTTACAATTATGAAATGTGCCAAATTCTGCAAATGATCCGCAAGCTGGATTTCCAAGTAGGCAAGCTTAGTTCAGTCTGAAAAGATGATGAAAGAGACATTTTCCATTGCACTTTCAACTATCTTCTAAACAGTTTTCTTGACTATGTGGAATACATGTGGAATACATAGGTGTGGGCTGTATTTGGTAATAGTTTAAAGATAGACAAGGCTCTGTGAGACATGTTGTAAGCGGCATTAACAACAATAAAAGTTTTAAAGGTCTCATTCCATCGTATTTTCATTAATTTTGTGGTGGTCTCTTGTCTAAAATAATGTCATGAGAGTTGGTTTCGACAAAAATATGCTGTGGTTGTCTTGTTTCAAGTTATTTTAGTTAGGTGAAAACAAGAGCAGAATAGCATGAGAGGATTCTTATGAATTTTAATGATATGCAAACGTATCACCTCTGATTGGCTAACAGCACTGTGATGCCCCCTCTAGTGGGTCTGTCTGCAGGCAGCCTAATAATGTTTTCTTGAGGGCGGGCTAACTGCATAGCTAATGTTTAATGTGACGTAGGCTTGTATGGCTTTTCAGATTCGCTCGTTTTTCCCGGCTGTTTTCTATCACAGGCGAATACAGACTACAGGGGTAGGAGAGCATTTTGAAGTTGAGCATACAAGTGCAACTTGGGCTGACCTATGGTAATGTGAAAAAATCAAGTATTAAACGGTTTATTTTGGAAGGAGACCTTTAAGAATGGTTGGTGAATGAGGCCTAATATCATTTGCTCTTGTGTGACGTTGGTACAAGTTCAACAGCAGGGGGCACCCTTCTGTTCTTGTCTTTGTATCTAAACGTGATAGTCATCTAATGTGTTCTGTGTGTACTGCCAGGCTTGATCTGAACCACAGAGAGATGCTGAGATGCTTGCTCAACCGTGTACACCTACTGATGGCTTAGGGGACCATCTTGACTGTGCTTCTCTGCTTTCTCTCTGCTTTTTTTCTTTCTTGTAGACCTATCACCCAGCGCCCACTTAATGTACTTTTTTACTGAGGTTTATTTTTACTCTATTTTATTCTGCCTTGTTAATGATTAGTTACGCAGCAGTTAATGAAGACCATTTTATGTTCTGTCGTCTAATTACCATTTTTATAACAATATAGAAATATGTCTGTAAAGACTGTTATTCATCTTGTCAGGGTAGTCAGTTTATTTCCTCATCGGAAACCTTTAGATGAAACATAATATGTATTTAAGCTTCAAAAAGAAGTCTAGTTGTCTATTATGGAAAACTTTAGTAATAGATTATTTTATTAAATCAATACAATTCTATAATATGTTTTGTATACGATGTCTTCCATTGCCTAGCAGTGGTACGGTAGCTGATGTACACTCTGTGTATCACTCCATTTCAGTACATATTTGTTTACACACAATCGCATGCAAGTGTATTGTGTGTGTGTCTGTATATATTTAAATGTGTAAGTGTATGTTTAACAAGTGTTTTTTTCATCAATCTCGGGTCCTGAATTAATTAGCTATTGAAATGGATCTCTTTGTGAATCGATACATCTTGTGGATTGCGGGCTGTCCTTGAGTGTATGTGAGAGAGAGAGAGAGAGAGAGAGAGAGAAAGAGAGAGAGAGAAAGAGAGGAGAACACTTAACCTACGTGGAGCATTTTAAATGAGATCACATGGACCTTCACTGCCATGGCTGCTGGATCAGGATGGGCAGAAAAAAACGAGACAACGAACAAACGAATAAAATGGATGGAGGGATAGAGGGATGGAAGGATGGTGATGGAAAGGGGTGGATAAAGAGTAGAGTAAGTGAGAGAGAGAAGAGAGAGAGAGAAAAGTAGAGGTGGGTGTAATTGAGGAGAGAGGGGGGAGAGGTAGAATGGTTTCTGCATCAAGGTGAAAGTCAATTTAGCAAGCATTTCCCTTGACCCCTCTTGATCACTGCTACACACACACACACACACACCTCCATGTCTCATTGTTTCTCATTCTATGCCGTCTATTCACCTTCAGTCGTTGTGTCGCTGACGCTTTTCCGCCAGGAATAGTTCGGAAAACAAGAAAGGGGCCTCTTTTCACAAAAAAGGTCCTTGTAGCAGCCTTTTTAATATAAAGAAACATCCTTTGGCTGCAGCCGTTCGATATGCAGAAAGATTCCCTGTTGAATTTACAACGGAGATGGCTAGCCAGCCATGAAGCCTTTGTGACAACGCCTTAAAGAACCCTTGAGGAGCACTGGAGTGTTTTTCCCTGAGAACAGCAGTTGTCAACGCTGTGTCCCGTTACGAAGAGACACTCATCTTACAGTGTGTATGGTGAATCGATCATTCCAGTCAAACGGAATGAACTGCTGGACAAAACTTCATGTTGATCCTTTGAATCAATACGTTGTAGTAAATTTGAATTTTGAAAAGGTGTCCTGCTTGAGTATGTTGTCATTGAGAAGTGCTTTGTGTTCAACCTTGACAGAATCCTGATAATTCTTGTCAGTTACAACACAAATACGACTGTCATGTAAACTTGTTCATGCCACCATTTTAGTGTGTGTGTGTGTGTGTGTGTGTGTGTATTTTTTTCTTACGTTTTTGACTTCATTTTTTCCTGAATGTGACTATTTCAAATCCACTCACATACGACTGTCATGGTAACCTGTCCATGACACCATTTCAGCGTGTGTGAGTCACCAGTTTTCTGCCCAGCAGCATAAGGTTTGCCCACTCACGGTAAACAGCACAGTGCAGGAAAAGTAAAAAAGATTTCTCTGGCCATTTACAACTGTAGATTTGATGTCACACATTTATAATAAGGCTCGTTCAATTTCCAGGGCTTTCATCTTATTAGCTTGTTTTTTTTTTCTATCATAAGTGTGGATTTCATATAAAATTTCTGTATTATAACTTTGAATTATGGCTATTACATGTTAAAATGTTAGGTTTCAATAATACTTGTCTTTGTACAAGTCATATTTGTGATTTGTAAAATCATTGCTTGTTAAACCAAGGTTTTCACATTTCTGTTTAAACCAAACATTTGTAGAAATGACAATTGTTTATAAGTAGGCAGTAGGTAGTATAAATTAAAAATGAGTGGTTTATTGGTTAAAATAAAAACATAAATGATTCATATTGTATATTTGTCTGTAAATAAAAAATACTTTTTAGATTTACTCACTGTGATGATCACATCAGTAAACTACACATGGTTAACCTTGTTACTTGTAACATTCTCCCGTGTAAGGTCAGCCACTCAGTTACAAACAGTCAGAGAATTCCAGGAGATTTGCAGGGGGATAGTTTCTGTTACATTTTATCAATTTATTTTGTGTGTGTAAATGTGTTGTGTGTTTGTGTGATCAGTCCAATGTTTTGTCTTTTATTTAAAACAAAAAAGAGTAGTAGAGACAGAGACACACGGGCGCGCACACACAGTCTGCTCTGTCTGTTTTCCCCTCCCCCCTCTCTCTCTCTCTCTGTCTGTCTCTCTCCCTCTGTCTCTCTCCCACTTCTCCCTTTTTGTCCCCC
>JAGFZM010001287.1:217449-229977 GCA_017657215.1 Limnothrissa miodon
TTTTTTTTCACTTTGATTTTTGTCTTTTGTTCCTTCTTCTGTTTTTTATTTCACTTTCTTTCTTTCCGTCTCTCTTTCTCTCTCGCTCTCTATTTCTGAGTAAATCTTCCATCACTCCTCTCCCATCACACCTCAGTCTGTGCGTTTCTGTTCTTGTGATGTTTTTGCCTTTGATGGCGGAGCTGGTGTCTGGTCTGTTTCTGGATGTGTTTCAGGCGTAGATGCACAGTAGATGCATAAGTTAGCCTCTGCTCTTGCCAGTGTTTAAAGGCCCACTATGCAACATTTTTCATTTAATTAATCCGTTTCACACTGTTTATGATGGTAAAATGAGTCATTACATGGCGAACGAATGGTGTAGAATGCGCCACCGTGGCCTATAGCGGTAGATACAGAACTTGCAATGTTCAGCAGCGCGGACCGCCTCCAATAGAATGCAGTGCAACGCAATACAGCGGTCTTTAGAGGGAGCTTGTGAGAGAGAAAAACAGAACGTTACTTAGCCCCTCTTTAAGCATCTGAAAATAAGAATGAATTATGCAGATTTGAAGAGGTATGTGTTTGTATATGTGGAGGTGAGACACCGTTGTGCTCACATTCTGTATAGATGTTGGCGTATCTGTGGATTTGTGTCTCACACGAAATGTACAGTATGTTTACACATTTTTTTAATTGTTTACACACTTTTGTGAAAACAGGGCTCCTTACTTAAATATTTCACACAGTCATCCAAACATCACACAATTTGCATAACTCCGAGATTGTTTGAAAAATTACTGAGTCAAGATTATACTCATAACACAGTCAGACACTGTTGTAGTCAGATACATAACATATTTGTAACATATGTATGGAGCTTGACACTTTTTATCAGAAACATCTTCAAGCTCCAAACGAATTCCAGTTGCCAATAACTGAACACTACAACTTTTCTTGATTCCGTATTTGGTAACACTTTATTTGAAGGGGTCTACATAAGGGTGACATAAGTATGTTATAAACATGACATGACACATATCATGACCATTAATGACCCTTTATTCAGGTTTATGACTGTTGTCATTAAGTGTCATTCGGTTTTTGAAATGCAGACTGGGACGTAGACTTTACAAAAACTGAATGACACTTAATGACAGCAGTCTTAAACATGAATGAAGTGTCATTAATGTTTATGATATGTGTCATGTCATGTTTGTGACAGGCTCATGTCACCCTTATGTAGACCCCTTCAAATAAAATGTTACCCAGTATTTTATTGAAAGCGCTTGATAAATAGTATGCTGTACAGTGTATACAATCTTTGTGGAAAAACAGAAAGAAAGAAACAAGCAATGCTTGCAAGCTTTGCCTAATTGTGCAAATTTGCACAGGTGTTTTACTCCTGCTAATTGTTGTGTGTTAATTTTTATTTTAGTGTGTAAACTTTTGTAAAAAAAAAAAAAAAGCTTTGAGAAAGCGAAATCGTGATGCTGTGGTACACAATGGCTGTGAGTGTGTGTCTGCATATGTGTGTGTGTGTATGTTTAGTACATGTGTCTGCGTGCATGTGTGTGTGTGTGTGTGTGTTTGAGTGTATGCATGGGTGTGCGTGTGTGTGTTTAGTATGTGTGTCTGCGTGTGTGTGTGTTTGAGTGAATGCATGGATGTGTGTGTGTGTGTGTGTGTGTGTGTGTTTGAGTGTATGCATGTGTGTGTGTGTGATTAGTACATGTGTCTGCATGTGTGTGTGTTTGAGTGTATGCATGGGTGTGTGTGTGTGTGTCTACATGTGTGTGTGTGTGTCGGTACATGTGTATGAGTAGCCCACAGAGGTTGGCATCTGTGTAGCCAGCACAAGTTCAGGGGTTCCAAAGTAAAATGGTGGCCTGCTCCACTTCTCTGATTAGAGACTCCCTGGAGGTTGCTGTTCACTGCAGTACATCTGAACTCAATAGCACAACGCACACACACACACACATACTCATACACACACACTCACACACACACATACACACAAACACACCCACAAACACACACATACACACACACACATACACACATACACACACCCACACATACTTTCAAATTCACGCTCTTAATACACACATACTTTCACTTTGACTTTCTTTTACACACACACACACATGAACACACATGTGTATTTACACATTCAGAGTTGCAGATTCTCACATAATCACACTTACTCATGCATTAGCCACACACACGCAATCATATACACACACACTCACACAAACACTTTGTGACAATTCTGCATGCTTAAACATACATGTTCTGTGTGACACAAACTCACTCAAACACACACACACTCAAACACACACACACACACACACACACACACATAGCTGGCACAGTACTTAGGAGCCACTGAAAACAGTGCCCTAGCAACTGCTGGGCATATCGCCAAGCCAGCTAGGTTGCCAGGCAGCGTGTTCCCATGGTAACACCCTAGTTGCTTCTTTTGTAAATAAGGTTGAAATGGGGGGAGGCGGAGTTTGGGGACAGCCACAGATAGTCTTGCACGGTCTCTGGAACTCTTCGAATTTTGGAGTGTGGGAATGGGGTTCCGTACTCAGCTGTGGCGTTCCAGCCGGCAAATTAAGAGTTCCGAGAGTGAAGCCCTCTGTCACTATGTACACTGTGGTGTGTGTGGTGTGTTCGCCAGCCATATTGCCCTACACACTAGCGGAGGTCACAAAACGTACCAAAGATATAAAGCGGAGTCTGTCTGAATGTGTTCACAGCGCAAAGATTCCTGGCGGAATTTGGCAAAGGGCCGGTTGGCCGCGTCAGAAAGTTGAATTTGTGATGGGGAGAGAGATTTCCCCTCATTACCAGAGGCTAGGCTGGGCCTCGGAAGGGAGGGAGAGATAGACTGAACAGATCGTTCGACCTTTCTGCCTGTCTGTCTGGAGAACAACACCATGCTGGCACACCATACTGACAGACACACACACACACACACACATGCTGGCAGAGAGCTGGCATTGGCACAACCATACCGCAGTCAGTCGTGATTGGACTATGAATGAGAAAAGATATTAGGCGAGGGGAGGAGTCGAACTTGGAGGAAGAGAAAAGATAGTGCCCTGGCAAAGGCTCTGGGAGAGGCAGAGTCCCAAAGAAACAGCATTAGCAAACATGAAATAAAGAAAGAGAAAGGCGAGTTCGGAGACTTATAAAGAATGTTGATGTGGAGAGAGAGAGAGTGATGGAAAGAGAGAGAGAGAGAGACAGACAGAAAATACTGAAGGGGCAGCGAAAAAACGAAAACAACAGACACTGTCGAGATGAACGAAGGTGAAAAAGGAGGTTGGTATTTGGGTACCATCCAAAAGGGGGAGGAAGGTAGGGAAGGAGGGGGGAACCCAAGGCACCTCTCTGATTGCTATGGTAACATTTCAAAAGCCTTTCTGCTTAATGTTTTGAGTGGGCAGTTACCAAAGAAACAAGGAAAGAGTTAGTGCGCCGGATAACTTAGCATTGCCAAAGGGGTTTCGGAGCAGTTTGCGAGTTTGTTTTTATGGGATTACTGCAAAGCTGAGGAATTATTATGGTATGGAGAAGAAAGTTCTGCCTGGCTAAATACGTATCATCTCTGAAGCGTTAGCTTAGATTACAATGCTAACGCTTCGTCACACGCAGGTTGTAGCAAAGCAGAAAAAAGGCATAGTGCGGTATGCGGGCCAGCCAAAACGTGTGCCTGGTCTGAAAGGGAACATCTGTTTATGCCTGCGGCTTGACTCGAGGGCACTAAGTATCTACATCATCAGCAATATTTGCAGACAGAGGCGTATGCTATGTGGGGGTAGCAGGCAGTGCCAAAGGCTAACACCTTAGCATTTAGCATTGATGTCACGCCGTGGAAGGTAACTAGCCGATTTTAATCATTTCAAATTCTCCTTTGCTACAACTTTGATTTGTTATATTCATTCTTCATTAATGGTTAGCATCGTTTCCAATGACGTGCACGTACCGTAGCAAAATTATTTTAACACACTTTGAAATTGAGCTCTGAGCATCAGAGAACGAGAAAAAACATTTCCTGGGGACGACTGCTGAAATAGGTCAGACGCAGTACACAAAAACCAGCACAGAAGGTCTTTTAAAGGGGCTAGGACACCAGAAGGAGACGGTCTTCAGCTTGAGGCCAACTGGCAGATGTCATGTCTGCAATATGCCACCAGGGGGATCTTTTTTATCATGTGTCTAGACAGTCCTCCATTGAGGGACAACAGAGCTGTTTCCCCCATTGTTTAAGAGTGCTGACCAGATATTAATGCATTTAGTCACAGCACGCAGGCCTACTGCTTTCATTTAACAATTTAAGGGCTTGTGAAAGCCTGACAAATACCTTAGTGTAAACTGCTTTATGACACGTTATTCACAGATTTTCATGCCAACATGATGAAGTCATGAAGGGGATTATGCGCTCATTGGCCTGAGGCAATATGCATTTGTTCATTTGTGTGCTTTGAATCTAATTTGTCTTTTTTCATGATCATGTGATCTTCATGAGCAAGATCTTATGCAGCATAGAGGCAAATGTAGGCCCCGTCAGACAGGATATATTGTGCACAATTTTTATCAGATGATCTTATCAGTGTAGTCATTTTGTGTTTCTGGTTGTTTTGAGGTGATTCTATAGCCATCACAAATCGAACATCTGAACATCTGATATCATACGAATATAGCGGCATGCAGAAGCTCTTTATATTAGGCAGACATTTGAAGACTATGAAAATCACGACGACTATTAGTAACAGGCTATGACTGTATATTACAGTAGCTCCTCTTGCATTCCCCACTGATGTCTGTCTGGAGGAGACTGAGCGAGGGAGAGCTTTGTCCTGCTTGTCCGAGCGACAGTGTGCTCTGCAGCGTGAGGTAGTTGGTTGTATGGTTTCGCATCATAAACAGCCTGGAGTTAACTGTACAACCTTCTAGCTTTCCCTGCGGGTGTCACCATGACAACATCACGAGCAGGACTCCACCAGTCAGGTGAGTGACTTACGATGAGGGCTCAGATAGTTCCATGGTTTAACCGATTTTAGCGGCGCTCATTTGGCTTTGCAGTTAACAAACACACAGTTAACTTTTTAACAGATTAATATCACATCAGATCAGAACTTTTTGATTGATAGTTAAATTGCAGATCCTCAAGAGATGCATGCTGTTTCAATGTTTGAGTTCATGTTTTGTGCCTTTGTAGACGTTAGACGTCCAATACATATTACATTATCCAAAGTCACCCCAGCCCCCAATAAGGCAAATGACTCAGTATGTGTCTGCCATTTCATTTAGTCTATATAAGTGGCCCAGGATCTGTTGCTGCGTCTTACATTATGTTTGAGCGAAGGACCAAGCAAAACAGGCCAGTTACAGAACCTGTTTCTTGTAATTGAAGGATACAACCACTTTGAACAAAGTGAAATGATGTAAATGTTTTTAGTACTCCTGGCTACCTGTCTGTGCAATAAGACTGTGTGTTTTTCTTAAATCAGACTTATAAGCTAATAAGTTTTTACTGAATGTTACAAAATTTGTTACATGTTTAGAAACTGCTAAGCGTCGCTTACTGGACCTTTAATTGTCTAGACCTACTCTTCAGCCTGTTCATCTGAACAAAATCATCCAACAATGGCCGTAGCCTTCTGTGAATAACAGAGAGGAGGCAAAGAGGGCCCCAGTTTTTCTTCTAAATACAGGTGCTGTTTAGAGGTGCTTATGGGTATTAGAATTTAAGGAAAAACTAAGGCCACCAGAAGCTTACATTCACTCTAATTAAACACGTAACATACATGTATCAGATTGGACAGATTTCTACAGGTTGAATCTAATCTAATCTATTTCCAGTAAGTAATCAACCGTGCACAGTACTGACATTCAAAGCATGCACAATGTTTTTGTAGAGGGCTGATTAGATTTCCCCTCCTTTGATTTTTTTTTTTTTTTTACCTTCTGTGAGGTTGTACTTGGCCTCTTTGGAGTTGTTTTTGCTCTTTGAAACAGAAAGGAGAGGTTGTTTCTGTATTTCTGTGCCAATTCTGGAAGGCAAGTTCTGTCCTTGTGAATCTATACAAACTAAAGAATGGGAGTTCACTGCATGACAAAATAAATGCAGTTGCAAAATTAGTCTTGTTGATTTAAGTTAAAACCCCTGTTTGCAACTGAGTCAAAAAACAGTCAAGGATGAAGCTCTTTATAATGTTTCTTGAATATACGGTAAACAGATCTAGCCAAGGCTCAGGAATCCCCGCAATGCTTTTGGTAAAGTTGTTTATAGTGAAGATTATTTTCTGTAAAGAAAATTTCTCCAGTATGCTGTTTTGTGTCAAATTACACAACACGATTCATTATCCTTGCTTAGTAAAATTCATGGAATTTCTGAATGGAGTTTTTAGAGTTGGCGTGTGACATTGACTTAGCAACCTTATACTATTAACCGACATCAAAAAAGGCCAGGGTCTGTTTTGCTATGCTTCTGATCTTCCAAGGTAGGTTCAAGGTATGTAAGATTAATGTAGTACGATAGCTATTTGATAGAATTTAATTTGAAAACCTTCTCTCAACAAATGTGTAAGTGTGTGTGTGTGTGTTGAATTGAAATGGGCATTTGAATGAACAGCAACAAGGACGCAATGAGTGATTGTGACCTATCCAAAATCCATGAAACTGTATAGTTCAAATATTGAAAATTCCTGTGTGTGTGTGCGCGCGCGCAACGCAGTAGACGGTAGATAAAGCTAGTGATGCTAGCAGATGCAAAATCTATTAAATGAGACTATACTACTGTATAGTTCAAATATTGAAAGTGTGTATGTGTGTGAGTGAGTATGTGTGTGTGTGTGTGTGTGTGAGTGAGTGTGTGCAAGGGGGTATACTAGCATATGCTGATGTGACCCCCCACCACCACCACCCTGGCCCCCTGTGTTTATTTTTACGCTGGTCTGTGTATCAGTCGGCATCTGTAGCGTGGCATTGACTTCCACTGTATGCAGCGCATGTATTTCATAAGCAAGTCCTGGTGTCTGAGCCTCTTAATATTCCTCATCCTCAGATGATGGTGGTGTGTCTGAACTTGAAGGGCTGCACTGCATACGCCCATGCTGGCCCATACTGTCGACATAGCCTCACAGACAATTAGTAGGTTCTTCAGGAGCCAACCGCCTTTCAGAGCTGGAGAGAAGCGCAGCCGCCTTCTCTTCAAAGGAGAGTGGGTTGATGGGTCAAGGCCGTCGGAGAGCTTTGGGAATGCGAGAACCCCACCACTCGACAGGCGCTTATGCAATTAGATCCCAATACGCAAGCAACTTATTTATTACAGCTCTTCGGTCAACAGACCTTCGCGAGGTGCGAGCTTATCGTTTCGCAATTAGATATCAAAATGCTACACAGAGCCATTAGCCAGGGGGCACAGCACAAGTCTGACAACATACAGGGTTCTGGATTCATGCCACTGTCATAGGGCAAGGACGTCTCATTCTCACCCACACAGAACAACGGCATACAACAGACATTGCAGTTCATTTCATAATGGAAGTTTTCTACCAGATCAGAACTTATGGTGAGCATGGAAAACTATTTTTGTAATTGAAATTTGTAATTGATAGACAGGAAAAAAATGTTCTTTATAAACGGATCCCTAAGTGGTTGTCCTTGTGTGTGTCGTTATTATCATATTTCAAATAAAAAAAAAAAAACAACTGCTGCTCCAGGCCACATATTACCTACCGTCGGTAGTAAAAAGAATGAGAAAAATAAATTCAAGAAAAATTGAATATGGAAATGACAGCTAACACAGACTAAATGGGACAGAGAAATTAGTATCATTTCAGTTAACATTAGTGAAATTTGTGTTGTATCAAATGTTCTTGTTCTTTTTCCTAGACAGCAGTGATGTCAAATAACAGAGCAATGGATTGAACCTCACTGAATTTCTCCTGCAGTGTTTTCTGCTGTTTTCCCTCTCTGTTGTTTCTTTTATGACAAATGCAGTAGTGAAATCTAAACATCTTACTTGTCCAATAGCAATCATGCAGTAACACAAATCAACTCAGACGAGCTTGTGTTCGGCTGACTTGCCAGAGAGCCTGTCTCGCAACGGCACAGAAATTCAGTCAGGTTTCAAGGCTATACAACCCAGCCTGCATTACTCTCCAGACAGTTCTATGTGACTCTCGATACAATGAGGACAATTGCTAATGCACTTCTGTATAGCATCATTAAGAATTACACAGCAGTCCACATAGAAATAATAGTGCACCGTCAAAATAGACATATAAAAAAATAAATAAGTATTAAATACTGTTTAATTTCACAATCAAAGTGTTTCTGCCTGTGTGCAATTTAATTTGACCATACAAGCTGCTCAATACAATTTGGCCCTATCACAACGCTTATAAACATAGGTCATAGACAATAAGATATCTCATATAACCGATAATCATATTACAGTGGTGGACATGAAAATAAACTACTGTGCTGTGCTACTGTGCTATTGCATCTATCAGTCAGTACAGAGAAGCTTTTCAAGAGGTTTCAGAGATTCCTTCTTTTTGTTTTAGCAGTGTAGCAGTTTCACAACATGTTTTGTATTATATTATATAATATTACATTGTATTACACTGAATTGAAATTCACTATTTCACTTTTGTATGGTGCGAGGTGCCATATCCTGCCTTTATCATACTGTTTAGAAGTCTACCTATGCCCTGATTTTTGTCTTCTGTCTTAAAAGCATTACAGTACTGAAGTAGTAATTAGGGACTGCACACTGTGTATATCTATAATGCGTGGGCACTAAATTTAGCCTGAATGTGCACTAAATCTAACCTGAGTGTGCACTAAATCAAGCTTGAATGTGCACCAAGTGTAGGCTGTCTTACATGTCTTTTTAAATGCCTTAAAAGTAGCACCACTTGATGTATGGTGAAAGAATGTTTCATCTCACTATACCACACAGTGTGTGTGGTTAAAATGGCAGTGAAACCCACTTGACTCCATTTAACTTCACTTGAATGAACTCCTGAATTTGAATAATCTCCTTGCACATAAGGGCCCTGCTATCAGCTGTAGCATTGGATCGTAATGACAGTATTCAACACACTAAAACACTGAATACATACACTAAAACACATACTACATACTGGGAAAATATATTAGGTACAGCTCGACAGGATATCTATACTATGGTAAATGTTCTATATGTTTGGTGTGTGTGTGTGTGTATATATATATATATATATATATATATATATATATATTAGGGCTGTGCAAAGGCTAGAGTTTAGACAGCCCTACCACTCTAGCAAGCCTGTGTGTTATGCCTGTCAGTCAGAGAAGCAACAGGCAGACCAACAGCGCATTAAATGTTGCAGTTCTATGTTCCATATGTAATTGTCTATCCATAATTCAAAAGAATTTCCGTTGTTCAATTAAGAAGTTTACTCCTCCTGACGTTTGTTGGTTATAGTAGACTAAAGTTTGGGACCATCATTAAAGCTCCTATAAGCTACATTGGTTGACAATTTCGTGTGCGCGGCCGCGCAGGTTCCTAGGTTCAGGTCAATTGTTTTCTCGTTTCAGTTCACGAATACAAATATATATATATATATATATATACACACACACACACACAGTATATAGGTATATGCAGTATATAGGTAAAATGTTCAAGGGAAAAAAGGTGCATAAGGACGTTGGACGTCTGTGACAAAAATAGAACATTTCAACCATCTCGGCTACCCTCCAAAAGAGAGAGAAGAGAGAAAGAAGGCGAAGCTAACAGTGATTTATGGGCTGGCGAACAACCCATCTGTCTTTTTATTCACCTTCCTTTATTTATTTTGCCCGCCTTTTGTCTTGCTGGGCCGTAAGTCGCATAGCTGGCACGGGGACTTCAAATAGTTCACTCAGGAGGGGGTGCGTTGTCTTGGTTGCAATCGCCAAGCAGCCTGGCATGTGTGTGGCCACTGTCATATCGACAAGATAGAGAGCCACAGTGTGTGTGTGTGTGAGTGTGAGAGTTAGTGTGTGTGTGTTTGGGAGCGCAGTGTGGGTGTACGTGGATGTACGTCCGTCCGTGTGTGTGTGTGTGTGTGTGTGAGAGAGAGAGTGTGAGTGTGTGTGTGTGTGTGTGTGTGTGTCTGGGAGCTCAGTCTGGGTGTGTGGATGTACGTGCGTGTGTGTGTGTGTGTGTGTGTCTGGGAGCTCAGTCTGGGTGTGTGGATGTACGTGCGTGTGTGTGTTTGTGAGAGTGAGTGTGTGTGTGTCTGGGAGCTCAGTCTGGGTGTGCGGATGTACATGGTTGTGTGTGTGTGTGTGTGTGTGTGTGTGTGCGCGTGTCTGTGCCCCCCCACCCCCCCGCCTCTGTGTGTCTGGCAAGTGGCTAAGGCAGCCAGGATCCGCATTGCGTTGCTGTGGGGGGGTGGAGGGGGCTGGGGGTGTAGTGGCGGTGTGGCAGAGGCGAGGGGGGAAGGGGGGGGGTATCAGCAATCTGTGCCTGCCTCTGCTCTTTTCTTCAGACACACACACGCACACACACACACACACACACAAGCTGAAAATGACTGGGAGAAAGAGAGAGATGGAGACGCTAACAAAGAGCTCTTCCACGCTCCCAGTTGTCCCGTATAAGAGAGAAAGGCTTTGTGCTAGCAGCACCTACTCAGTGTTACAGACTCTTTTTGTTTCCTTTACTTCGTCTCCTGTATGCTCTGCGTGTCGCTCGCTCCCCTCTGCTTCGTTTCAATGCTTCTGCACTTCTCGTGAAGCACGTTCATTTTTCGAATGCGTCAAAAGGGGCGAATTCGGCTTTTGGCTTCCTCTAGCCAACGTCTGCTGGCACTGCAAGGCCATGAAAGTTTACGGTTTGTTTATGTTGATTAATGAATGTATGATCTCCAGACAAGTGTGATTCATTTGCCTAGTTAAAATAAACAAGTCATTAACTTTAATGGCTTGGCTTTGCTTGGTGGTGTTTTATTGATGTTAACCCTTAGTGCTTGTCAAGAGTTAACTCATCACCCTCCATTTTAGAGCAGTTCAGACGTTATCTATCTTTATAACTCTGCTTTTACTTTGCTTTTACTGTCAATAATTACACCGTCATTAGTAGTAGTGTTGCATCAATACGTGCCTTTAAAATGAACTGTTTGTGCAATTTAATGTAAAGGGGACTTTACATATCCATACTGCCCATAAAATAGCAGGTACAGTATTTGTATGATGGGAATAAATACATAAAATGTACACATTTGGTGTAATCAGTTGTAAAGGTCACATGGAAGAAAATGTGCAAAATATTATACTATTATACAAACATGCTTGGTCATGCTTTATTACGTCCTCAGTGTGGAAGTGCCCTGTTTTATGATAACCGCTGTATCACTGTCCCTTTACAACCCCTGGGCCTTTGTGCAGAATGACTTGCATGTCTGGGCAGATGTGGGAGTGTCTCAAACTACAAATCCCAGAGTTCCTTGCGGGAGGAAGTGCTGTAGGGACAGGCAAGAGCGATGGAGAGAGAGGTGGGGGGAGGAGCCGTGCTCAGCTCAGCTGTGTCTGTTCACCCATGCTAGCGGCAGGACTAGCAACCCCGTCGTCGCCATTTGTAGCTCCTCTGCTCCTGCCTTCTCATCTAATGCCACCAACAGCTGGCGAAAGGATACGAAAAACTGTCCCAAAGTGACCCCCCCTGCTCTGCCCTGCCCCCTCCCTCACCCCATCTATAGCGGCGGGTGGGGATTTTACTGGTGTGGGTCACTTGGCTTTGGGTGACAGGCAGGGTGTCTATTAGACGAACACTCGTAGGTGCGTGTATCGTTTTATCTGTAGTTCTAGTGTCTCATGTGAGGGGTATTATAGATCAGCTTTAAACACAGACAGACAGACAGACAGACAGACAGACAAGTAGATTCATAAATACAGTTACATAATTGCGGTTAGGTTTTTGTTTTTGAAGCTTTTCTGTTGTGTGTCCGTTCAGTGTCTCTAGTGTGGTAGAATGAAAGATCAGAATCAGAATCACCTGTAATGACCTTACAGTACCATGAGTAGCAGGGTACAATCGCCATGGCAATTAGTTCCCTTCCGCCATGGCAATTAGTTCCCCATTCTTCTCTCTCAACATCTCTCTCTCTATCTCTCTTTTTGTCTCCTCTCCTCTCTCTCTTTCTGTGTGTGTGTGTGTGTGTGTGTTAGTATATGTGTGAGAAAATGAGACTGAGAAATAGTGATCTACCCTCTCTGTTTGCTGAAGTCCCTTCACATTTATTCTCTTCCATTCTCAGACTGACACACACACACACACACACGCAGACAGACAGACACACACGCACCACACAGCAAATGAGTACGAGACAAAACGTCACACCTCAGGAGGAAAAAGAGGAGTGTGTGTGTGACTGGCTCAGAAGAAGGGGGAGGGAGATGAGGAGGACAGCGAGATAACACACACTCACACACACACACACACACACACACACAGAAGAAGGGGGAGGAAAAGGAACAGGACAGAGAGATAAACAC
>JAGFZM010001287.1:241374-257887 GCA_017657215.1 Limnothrissa miodon
TGTTTAAGTGAATAGCTGAATGAGAGTGAATGTGTCTGTGTGAGTGTGTGTATGTATGTGTGTTTAATTAAGTGAAAATGAGAAGTGTGTGTGTGTGTGTGTGTGTGTAGCTTGCCTCCGATTACTCTCGGGTCTCTTTGTCTGACTTTCATTCCTCACATTCCTCTCCCTTTCTGAGAACAGGAGGAGCTGATGAGGTGGCATGGAAACCCCCCACAGTCTGTGTGTGTGTGTGTGTGTGTGTGTGTGTGAGTGAGAGAGAGAGAGAAAGAGAGGAAGAGAGAGAGAGAGATAGTCTGTTTGCTTGAATGACCTGCCTGTGGGAGTGTCATAATTATGTATAATGTGTACTGTATATATCCATATGCATGGGCCTGTGGATACTTACAGTATGTGCATCTGTCTGTGTATTCCTGTGTTTGTGTGTTTGTGATTACGTAAAATGTGTGTATCCATCTGTGTGGGCCTGTGGATGGTTATGTGTGTGTGTGGACACCTGTGTTTGTGTGTGTGTGTGTATGTGTGTGTGTAAGAGAGGCACAGAGACCATGTACCTGCATGTGTATGATTTAGTGTGCTGAGTGTCAGTGTGTGTTTTATCTGTGTGTCTGCATGTAAGTGTGTGCATGCATCTTTTTGTGTGTTTATCTGTGTCTGTCCTTATGTGCATGGTGTGTGTGTGTGTGTGTGTGTGTGTGTGTGTCATAGTGTTCAGTTAAGGCAACTGGCAACTGGAGCTCGAAAACATTTCACTTTCCATCCAGAAAGCTTCTTAAATTCTGACTTATGTTGGAACCAGGAGTGTGTGTGTGTGTGTGTGTGTGCACAGTAGGAATATGCACATTGCTATGTTTTAATCTAGGTGTACAAAACAGGTGAAATTTGTTACAATACCAAAGTCTCTACTTTGATTTCTTAACTCAGGAAGTGGCAGTTGCTCCACAGTGGTCAGTTTTAACATCACTGACTCTCCTGTACTGACAGTTTCCTGGCTGAACGCTGACTGAGAAACAGGATGCTGTCACTATCAGTAACGCTTCCATAGAAGTCATTCACAGAGGAAACTCTATTGCATATACTGCATCACGAGTTCTACTACGTCAGAGAAAAATAGCGTGAGAGAGAGAGAGGGAAAGAGAGAGAGAGAGGGAGAAAGAGAGTGAGAGAAAGAGGAAAGAACGACACAAGAAACAGAAGTGGAGGGGAGAATAAAAGACCATTTGATTAGTTAACCACAGGGCTGCTGATAGCAGCTACAGTAATACTGTAAGACCTAACGAAGCTGTGAAATCTTAAGACCATCATGTGGCCATCAAATGATGTTGATGGACTCTCTCTCTCTCTCTCTCTCTCTATATATATATATATATATATACACACACACACAAACACATATATAATACACACACACACACATATATATACATACATGTATATAGCTAGATAAAAGTATTGCAGTGTGCATTAGAGGTCTGTGTGGGACAGAATTATCAGTCCCGCTCCCGCCCGCACCAGCAATATTTTGTCCCGCTCCCGCTCGCAAAAATCCTGCAAGAGGGACGTTGGCTTAATTCCTATCTCACTGAAAGGCCTCTTAATTGGCTGAACTTTTTGAAGTTTATCGCAGAGCTCTGTACTCCCGCGGGTGTACCACTACGACCGCCCATCACGTTGATTCAACATTGAATTTCGGTCGTCTGATGGATACCTACCTTTCCAACCAACAACCAATGTCGTTTGCTATCTGGGTAGGCTACATCTGCAAGTTTTAATGATTTTATTCAGCACAAATTATGTATGCTAGGCACTACATTAATCATTTGTATATTTTATTTTACACACATATTGTGTTTGCGGGACTGCAGTTTATCATCCTACCGCCCGCTCCCGCATAGTGCAGTCCCGCTCCTGCCCGCGATGAGCTTTCAAATTTATTCCCGCATTGCACTGTTTTGCGTTGGGTCCCGCGGTACACCCGCGGGAGTACAGGCCTCTAGTGTGCATATTCACACACATATACACAAATATACATACACCCACCCACACTGACACACACACAAAGACATTCACATGCAGTAAGAAGTTCGAACACACACACACACACACACACACAGCATTGCTGCCAAAATGTTCCTGATGTAACCACTTATTTACACACTAAACACATTGCAGCGACTTTGCATCATGTGACCAGCTTACATTATCTTTTTGTCGCTCTGGTTGCCCAAACATTGATGCTCGTTGCTTAGCGCCACATCATTTCCAGTCATTTTCAGCCATATCAGTATCCCCTTTAACAAGAACCGTTAGTACTGATAAAAGAGCTAGGGGAAAAGGAGGGGCGGGACTAATGCTTCCTGACCTATCAAGAGCTGCCAATCAAGTGCTGCTTCAGGATGCTATTATGGAACAGAGACATCATCACCCCACTGAGGTGTCACCATGGTGTCATCAGGGTATCCCGACTACAAAGCTCTTCCATACACACACAATGACACACACACACACACACACAAACTCACTTAATCAACGCTTACTGCAGACTGTGATCATCCCCCCAAAATATGAGCAGGCCTTGAAAAGTGAGACAGAGGCATGTGTGTGAGTGTGTTGTCTGTGTGTATGAATGTGTATGTCTGTGTGTGTGCATATGTGTGTGTATATTGGTAAATGTGTGTGTGTGTGTGTGTTGCCTGTGTGTGTATGTGTGACTAACACTTCCTGTCTGGCCCCTGCCTTTGGCCTGCATTCCAGTCGCATGCAAGTTCTCTCCTGCCGTCGCCACTGCCAACGGCCTTGGCTCTGTCGGCAGCTCTCTTCTCAGGTGAGGAGGCCGGACACACTCAGCATTCAGCCGCAATTACAGAGTCTAAAAGGGGGTAATTGTTTGCTGTGAAGATCAGAGCTCCCTTTGTCAAGCTGGATTTCACAACATTAAAGGGGTCGTCTTGTAATGTGAACCGTAAATTGTTTTCACATTTCCTGGTGAAATTGACCATGTTTCCAGCATTTCTACTGTGCTGGACAGCATCTGTGGCTTAGATGCGGTCAAATGATGTCTTGTTGTGAGATGTGAGCTGTGTTGTGGCTGTTCCATGGTGCCAGCGCCACGTGGGAGTGTTTTGGCCAACTCTGACAACCGCTAGTAGAATAATCCCGGTCCCTTGTTCGAAAACGTAAACTATTTCGAAATCCTGAATAAGCCTTTGATTCAAATGCCCTAAATTTATGACGCACAACATTCTACTTTCAGTCATACATATCAGTTTACAGAAATAAAACAATAATTTTTACAAAGTCTGTCTGTCAAGGGGAATTTGACTCCTTAGGGAGTTCAGAGTTAAAGATTACATTGTATTATATTGTAAGTTTGATGACAACAGAATTACGTAGGAAAATAGGAACATTTGGGCTGTTTTTCCCTGCAAATGCACAAACACAGTTAACTAATTTTGTATTTGTATGTACTGTTGTTGTATATTTCACCTGCCTTGCCATGTCTATTCCATTTAAAGCAGGGCTAAGCAACATTCTGTTTTCTCTCATGAGCTCCATCTAAAGACCGCTGTATTGCATTGTATTGCACTGCATTCTATTGGAGGCGGACCGCTGCTGTTGAACATTGCAAATGCTGTATCTACCATTGTAGGCCACAGTGGCACATTCTACACCGTTCGTTCGCCGTGTAATGACTCATGTTAGCATCCTAAACAGTATGAAACGTATTAATTAACTGAAAAATGTTGCTTAGTGGGCCTTTAAATATATGTTTACATTGACAACCTCTTCATGTTCAATTGTTAAGTCTCTTTATTGTCAATTTCTGTCCCTATACAGGGCATACAGAGGAATCAAATTACGTTTCTAGCAATCCCACACATGATGCTTGTGGTCTTTACTAACGTTCTACTCGCACAGGTAGGCTAGCTGGCATCCGTTACACTCACTCCCCTAAACTTCACTTGCATCCAGGTTCACGGCACCAATGTAACTGAGGTCATCTTGCACAGTCCAGACCCAGGCTCGAACCCGCGACCTTACAACAACACAGCAACCACAGATCAGGAGTCGAACACCCTAACCAGTCGACCTGAAAAGCCCAGGCTCCCAGTCAACAGACTAGGACGCTCTTTGAAGTGTTGGGAGGGAAGCTTTACTAACGTTCTACTCGCACAGCTAGGCTAGCTGGCATCCGTTACATTTCTAACCCTTTTATGCATGAAATATTAAATAGCTGAGATTGATTTACTCTCCTTTTTTGGACTCCAAGTCATTGATGAAAAAATACTGTTGACATAACATACAGTCTCGCCCTCTATTGTGTATTATTGTGCAAGTATAGTTTTATGTGGTCCAAAATTCCTAGGTTTCCAAACCGAACCCACACTACCGGTTGCACCGCTTGAATAATGCCAGCATTCTAGTGAGAACAGTTATATGCGATGCATGTACTAGATACTAAATTATGAAACTCTCTGAAAGTTTGCACTTGTGAAATAAACCAGACAAAATTTCTAAATATGTATTAGAACATTACACATTTCTTTAAATAATTCAACTATTTCTAATAAAGTAATAGCTATGGGTTACTGTAGTATGATTTGCATGTAATCTATTCAGTGTGAGCCTATTATACAATTAAATAATATCAGCTTTTGTTATTTTTAGCGATGAAAGCTCTACGCATAAGTTCTACCAGGAAGACTCAGGGAGACTCAGGAAGTCAGTCATTGCTTGTCCAATCATTTGCACCCTCCTGTCTCATAGACCCGTCCAACAGTCATGCAGTTGCTGCTTCAGTCACCAGCAAAACCAAACCCCCACCCCCCTCTCCGTCACTGGTACCGTTGGGTCCCTGTCTTCTGTCCAGGGGGTAGGCTCCGCCCTCCCAGCTTAAATCAGGCAGGATCTGCTTGTCAAGATTTGCAAAATCCTGGAACATGGACGGGGCCAACGCCAAAGACTTTTTGTTACATAATTTGTAATATTATTAAATATTTGTTCATCATTCCACTCTTCCAGCCTTACTTATTATGTGCATAATTAGTAAACTGATAGAATGGAAGGATATGTATCAAATTTATTCCATCACTGACTCTTGACTGGAGTCCTCTTTGCAAAGGCAAATGCTTATCGGATGAGACACGTTATTGGAAGGAGTATCAGGCTTAGATTATTGAAGAGGGATGAAGCCAATCCAGCTTAATGCCAGTGTAAGAGATCTGAATTTAATTCTTGCTGAAATAAGAAGCCAACACAGGGTAACTAATAGCACAATGACATGTTTTAGGCTGAGCAAAAATCAAATGTGTTGCTGCACTCTGAATCATCTCAATGCAGAGCCCAGTCAATAGTTTAATTTGATAAATAAACATAGCCTGTACAAGACGCTGTAAATTGCTCAGGGGAGATTGGCCCTGAAGGAATTGATTGCTGAGAAAATGTTAAAAGTTGCATATGCAATATGCTGCAATATGTTGTGTATCAATCAATAATCAATGATATTCACATTACATGCATATCTGTTGGGGTCAATGTTCAAGGTGAGTAGCCTGGATGCTAATGACTGTCAACAGAAAATGAGGCGTCAATGGTGATCCCAACTGGAGGCTAATGTACTGTACTACCAAAGCATTCAGGTATTTGTAGCATTAGTGGTGTAAGCACTATGGCAGGCCAGCTCTAATACATTTGATATGATCTCGCGGGCCAAACTGAATTACACCAAGGGCCTGATTCGGCCCGCGGGCCAGAGTTTGACACCTGTAATATAGCCTTTAGCAATAGTTTTGAAATAGAAGCACTAGTGTATATTCTAACAAGAAGACTGATAGCGATAACTCATAGATTGCTTGCACAATCACATGCATTTCTGGGAGAACTCAGAATGCTAATGTTCTTGAGCAGATCTGTGTCAAAAGCAGTCTGCCAAAAGATATTACTACAATTGGTAGCACTTTACTTAAAGAGTCTACATAAGGGTGACACAAGCCTGTAAATATGACATTATACATATCGTTAACATTAATGACACTGTCATTGTTGATGTCACTGTCTTTAGGGATTCAGTTGAAATGCATATTTTAGGATGCAGGCATTGCAAGAAACAGTCATAGACATGAATTTACTGATATTATTACTAAAGTACATGAAAATTCAATACTTCTAGGAGTGGTTGAAATTCAATATTTGCAACAGCGATTGCAGGCGTGTGTGTGGGGGGGAACAAGTGCTAATGACTTCAAATGGGCACAAACTTTAATTATAAAATGTACAATTAACTTACTTTCTGGAGACTCGTGAATGTTGTTTTACTTCTATGGCTGGAGCGTCATCTAGGCCCCATCTGGGCCAATTAAATATGCCTACAGTAGGCTACAGTATCAATTAGCGTTTTAGGGTCCAGAGGTTAGGACTCGTTATTAGATGTTGGGCTTTGTAGATATTGGACTCTGACCAATGTAAAATGAATCTGAAATTGCATTTTTGGAGATCGATCTGCATGTCTTGCTGGTATCCATCATATTGACATTAGTCAGTGACCTGGTGTAGTAGCAGCTGGCTTCAGCGCTCATGCAAAAAATGGCCAGGTGCCCACTGAGTCTGACCTCAGGTAAATTCTTGATCATTCCTACCCTATCTCTCTCTCTTCTACTCACTTCCTGTTTCTTTTTCTAGCAATAAACCATACCTCTCTTTAGTTGATTGATGTAATGAATTTAGAGTAAATTCAAAAATGCATTACGTAATAAGTTACTGCTGGCTGTTATCTAATTCCCACGCTAACTCCCATGCCTCTTGCTAAGAGGTGAAATACATTACCAAAACCTACCACCCATTCGTGTTTATCCTGAGATGGCAACATATGCTGTAGTAGTGGCTATAGTTGACCATTTTATGTGAATCGTCATACACAGCAAAGTGTCACATCTGAATTGGCAGAGATAGAGACCTCCTTCCACTGTCATTCAAATCGCCACTCACTGAGAGGCCCAGACATGTCCAAGAGTGTGTGTTTGCCCTAGAGAGGGCAGGCAGGCAGTAGGTAATATTCCAGGTAGCCGTCATCGGAATGAAAGGTGGCCTTAATCTGATTCAAAGATCGGCTTGCTGTCTGAAATACATCCGTGTATTTATTTTTAGCCATTCGCGTTCTTCTCTCTTGGGATTAATCGTGTGCACTGAAAGACGGCTCTGAACGCTTCGGCTCGTTCGCCCCCACAGCTTTACCCCGCGCGCCAGCCACGCTCCTCAAAGACAAAAGTTATTCTCCTCAGTGAGCTTGTTATTGTCGTGGGCTTTTTTTTGGCTCGAGACGCATGACGTTGCCCCGACATGACTGCGAACCATACTGTTAATTAAGTCATTTCAGTGTACTTTGAAGTAAATCGTAAGCGAACCAATCACGGGAGGTGTGTTTGATAAACCATTCAATAACGGTAGGGTATCATTTTACATCAGCCAAGGTTTGGCATACACCTGTTGTGCAACTGACCCTTCATTTTCATGGAAAGATATGGGCTTAAGTTCTAAAGGATAGGAAGCGGATAGGTAAGATTCTATGAATAGCAAGTTATTCTTCTTCAAAACTCATAAACCTGCGTGGGTAAACACGCCTTGTCAGAACTTCTTTCGCCCTCTCACGAAATGCTCGCAATTAGACCCCATGTCAACTCAACTATGCACATGGCTGTGTTGTTGATGAACCCCTGGTGAGAGTTAAGTTGGAAGTCAGCTGTCCGCATAGTTGACTTACATCAGACAGACAGACGCGTAGTCATCGAACGCGCTTCCTGAAGAGGAGACGCTCCCGCTGACCCCCCTCGTGCATGGGGTGAACAATAATGCGCGACTGGAAATATTAGAGGGATGTGTCAGTGGAGGTCTCGCCGCCTGATGCGGGGGTGTACGCGCCTGTGGGGCGGCAGGGGGGACAAATGGTAAAGCATGGCTTGTTTTTGTTTGAACTAAAGAGGAAAAATTTTCATGTGGGGGTGATCAAACTCATTTTTTTTTACTGGCGGGCCACGTGTCAGGTAGGCCTACCCAACAACCAATTAATTTAATAACCTACTGGTAGTGATGTAAGCTACACTGTTAATTATGTGTTCAGGACCATTAGAACTAATTATGAATATTAATATTTAAATAGTTGTCATGGAACATGGGCTTTAAACTGATTTTCCTAATAATCTGAATGATTTCATACTTCTTTGACATTATACATTTTAAAGTTTACAACTGATACCCACAAGTTTATGATGCATACAAGTTTAAAGTGCATCAGCGTTTGTCAATAAATTGTGTATCATCATCATCACTACAGTAGCTGCAGTAGGTGAGTGAAAAGAGAAAATTATTAATGAGATGAAATTGCATCATGACACTTGAATTCCTGTGAATGGTCAAGGATTGGTTTAGAATTGCTTGTGGTGACATCATACACACTTACACTCACTACACGCACACACACACACACACACACACACACACACACACACACACACAGAGAGAGAGAGAGGGAGAGGAACTGACACATGCACTCTCTCTCTCACACACACACACACACACAGAGGGAGAGAGAGGGAGAGGAACTGACACATACACTCCCTCTCTCTCTCACACACACACACACACACAAATAAACAGAAAAAGGGAAACTACAGTTGAGGTTCTGTGTAGAGGAGGGGTTGGAGTAGAATGGGGGTGGGGTGGGCATGGGGGCGTTGGCATTTTGTCAATGAAGAGAGGATGACTCAGGCTGGATGTGTCATACACATTCTATAAAGGGGGAAGTTCACAGAACAGACTAAACATTTTACCAGTGAGTGATAGCTCGGCACAGAACACACACTATTTACTAGTTCTCCAGCCCAGAACAGAGGAGGATGAAATGTAAGTGTTTTCTAATGATAACATAAACTGGTGGGTGGAGGGGAACTATTATGGCAATGGAGGTGAAGGGGGGCGGGGGGTGGGGGGCTGGTGGTGGCATCACTGGGAAGGTCAAGATAGGTCATGGGACAAATGTTTATCTCTTATGGTCTAGTCGTCTCAGTGATAGCAGGGAGACCTATGAACCCTACGAAGTATGTGATGACCTGGAATTGATTCATTGATTGGAATGTGAAATGTGAAGACTTTTGAGACTTTGGAGTTGGGCTTGCTTCTCACCAACATGCTAGTTGAATTCCTTCTAATAATCCAAGGCACACCTTTAGTTATTGATGTGTCCATTTCTGTCACTCATTGAAAGTGTGGAGGTGGATGAATATAACAGAGGACACAGAGGACTTTAGTTAGGCTATCTGGGATGGTTTAGTTGATTGCTTTTCAATCTTTTATATTATATTGCTCTCACAGTGCTGATGTAGGATGGAAAAAGTCTTTTGTGCATGCTGTGTGTCAGTAAACGTGCCTTACCTGTTACGAGGCAAAAAGAAAAAGGGGGAGAGAAAGATTTCACATGGTTGACTCTGGCTGGAATCATAGTGGAAATCTAATCACTACATGCACCAGCAGTCAGCATCACAGTAGGAGGGCTGTTAGATGAAACACTTCCTCTGTGGAAGCCAGCCATAGACGCTCTTCTGAGCTGCGCTTAATCTTAAACACAAATGAGAGCTTTATTTAGTGAAGTGAATTAAGTGCGTCTCCTTTGCTGCTGCAGCCTATTTGAACAATCACAGTAAGATTGAAACTGAGTTAATGGGTCACCTCAAACGTAATGCCTGTCATGACTCCTGGTTTTCTGTAAATCTTCACAGTGCGCTCACAGTGACGTAAGTGTCGATGGGTGTACAATTTGAAATCCTGCTGAGTCGCATCCTAACCGGCCAGACAGGGGAATCACATTTGCTGCTCACGCTGTTCGGTCGGTTCCTTGACAGAGTAGTGCTATTTGCTGGTGCGGCACTTTTTTTGGCCAACATGTTTGGGCTTGTCCGCCACTCACTGCCCCTAGGATCCTTTTTCCTCTCGCCTGAGCTCTCCTTATCTGTGGAATTGCCGGTGGGCTGATGTGGAAGGTCGTGGGTTCAAGTCCCAAGAGAGGTACCACATTGGTTTCCCTTTTGCAAGGGATTAAAGTAGCTGTGAACTCATGTTGTGTGAGTGTCGTTGTGGCTTTGGAGTTTAAGGGATATCTCTCCTGAGCTGGGAGGGAGATAAACAATTGTGTTGTGATCCTGGCGTTTGTGGTGTGCATGTCATCGTCACAAACAATCCGAGGCTAAAATACCCCAGGCAGCTTGGAGACACAAGCTTGCAGACAGCTGGGAAAATGATGTGTCATGATGGGGTTTCCACACTGGAGAGGGAGAAAAAGTAGAGAGAGAGACGGGGAGAAGAAAA
The DNA here is from genome assembly GCA_017657215.1 of Limnothrissa miodon. Taxonomy (NCBI): domain Eukaryota; kingdom Metazoa; phylum Chordata; class Actinopteri; order Clupeiformes; family Clupeidae; genus Limnothrissa; species Limnothrissa miodon. The sequence continues at coordinate 251,728 of JAGFZM010001287.1, forward strand.
ATAAGTGTCTTTTTCTTTTCTTTTTTTTTGCTGACAGCACTGCTGAACTTCCATGCTTGTCTCCACCTCTGCTTGCTGATGGTTCTCGTACCCTCGCTCTCCCTCGGTCAGCCTCGGCGGGAGAACCTCGGGAAACTCTGTTTGTGGATGAAGATGTTGGGCAACATCGCTCGCGAACCATTCGTAAGTCCCTCGACACCGGCTGATGGCCAGTCAGTGTTATTGATTCCTAGTGCCCCACACCCTAGTTATGAATCCTCATACCAGACTCAAACTGACACAAATTAGCTAATTGTGATTGGCTGGTTTGCTGAAAATGAAGCCGGTGCCAGTAGAGACCGAGGGTTTAGTGTTTAGGATTAGGGGATACATTGAGATTTAGACAATGAGATCTTATTATCTAATTATTATTAGATTCATATTTTAATGGTGTAACTATGGTAGATATTGTAGTGGTTTCAAATAGACTGGGAGGAAGTTGAGGCGGAGACATACTGTGTGGGTTGAATGTTGAATGTTTTGCGACAAGCTAATGGCTATAGCTAACACCTCTCCTCTCCTGTTGTCTTGCTTCTCCAGAGCCATGAAGAGCTGCGTTCTGTCTACCAGCACAACCTCACTGCACTGCCACGTATAAATTCACGATCAAGTGACTTAAAAACTTTACAGGTACTTTGCAGGCGCAAGTTTTGGGGCCTCTAATGCTGGCGTAGAAATTAAATTTGCGCATGTTGTGTTTGTGCAAGTTGTTTTCTAATTTTCTCTCTTTCATTCTCCCTCATTCCTTCCTTCCCTATCTATCTATCTATCTATCTATCTACTGTATCTATCTATCATACTCCTCCCCCCCCCCCCCCCCCCTCTCAGTGGAACACCACTCTCCAGCAGCTCCATTCGGGCCTGAAGTCCTTTGAGCTCCACTTTGATTGGTTGCGGCAGGTCCGCCAGAACCGCTCCATTAGTGATCCCCCAGTGACTCAGCAGATCGTTCACCACATGCGAAGCATTGGCCAGCTGCTTCAGAGACAGGTGAGAGCCTAGGCCCCGAACAGGCCGCAGATAGTTGTGCCAGTATATGTGTGTGGGTGACTGTGTGTGTGTGTTTCTTCCTTTGTGTATGTGTCTGTGTTTCTTTGTGTGTGTGATATGTGTGTGATTGTGTATGTGTGTTTCTTCCTTTGTGTGTGTGATGTGTGTATGTTTCTTTCTTTGTGTGTGTGATTGTGTATGTGTGTGTGTGTGTGTGTATGTTTCTTTCTTTCTTTGTGTGTGTAATATGTGTGTATGTGTGTGTCTGTGTGTTTCTTTTTGTGTGTGTGTGTGTATTGGGGGGGGGGGGGGGTGCTGCTGATTAGAGGACCTGCTGTCTAAAAAGGTTCTAATTATTCTAAAGGTCTTAGTAATTAGTGTGACTCAGAGTTATGTCATGGTGTTTGTTTCACTGTTTATTTAAAAGCTTACTGATAGCTCCATTATTTATTTAAAAGTTTGCTGAAAGTTGAGAGCCTGTTCACAGTTGATAGTGACAGTTTGTTGATAATCTTCTTGTCCCTTGGTGTAGAAGGGGTTGAACTTTGTGTACAAGTCTGTTTCAAATAAATCTGGCCAGTACAAAAACTCAAGGTCACTGTTGACTGCCCACACACTTAACCAAACAGGATGTAGGAGTTATGTACAATTCTTTGCCCACTGATCTGTTTGAAATGCTCATTTAGCTGGCATTCCTCCGTCAAAGTCGATACCAGAGAAATTGTGTCATACACACCTGTCCCGAGGGGATCACACATGTTACTCGTGGCTATGAGTTTGTTGTCTGCTAGCATTTTACACTGAAGTCAAATCTGGGGCAGAGGGAGGGAACGACAGATAGAGAGTGAAGATGGAAAAGGGAGGATAGGCGTTAATGCTAGTGTCATCTGTGGCTACTTGCATCTGTTGTGATTTTTGTGAGATTTCCAGTCAAGAAGGGAAGGGGGGGGGGGGGTCTAGAGTGTTTTATTATACAAAGTGCTTGCTTGGACTTTTTTGTTCCAGACACAGTTATAGTTTATTTTGCATTAAAAGAAAAAGCTTTTAGATATTATTAATGATTATGTGTGTGTGTGTGTGTGTGTGTGTGTGTGTGTGTGTGTGTGTCTGTTTGTGTATAGGCTCATGTGTGTGTTTGTTTGTTTGTTTGTTTGTTTGTGTGTGTATTCGTTTCCAGATTCCCTCTCTTGTAATATTTACAGCTACATTTTTACTGAGAACTTTGTTTACCCAAATGATTAATGTGTTTTTTATATTTCCGTTTCTGTTAGATGAAGCACCTTCCTCCAAACCCAGTTCTACCAGAGCTGCCACGGCTGGCCAGCAACTGGGACATCCACACAACATCCATCGTGGTCCACCAGCACCTGATACAGTTTTGCAACTGGTACCTGAGGGCCCTTAATACTCTAAATAGAAGGCCCTATAGCCATCTAAAACAATCTAGAACGTTCTAGAACATTCTACTGCCTCACAACCTCTCGTGCTGGACTATTTGACCTCCTGCATCCTGCCTCTCCCCACTTGGCTATATATTATTAATATTAATTAATAATAATTATATAATTATTATACAATAATTAAATAATTATTTATATTACTATTAATAATACATATATAGAAAAGGCTTCTGAACATTCCTCTGGCAAACCACAATATTATTTAATATTTATGTTTATGTTATGGCCGTTTTTAAAAAAGTAATGTGAAGAGATGTATTTGCATATTTAAGATGATAACTTAATATTTAATTATTTAATTTAACCGTTTAACTGTTTACATTTCATGGTTAATCATTTAACCATATAACTATTGGCTTCATAAGCCGACCTTATGCCCAGCCTGTGTGTTTTATTCTTTAGTCAACAGTATTACTGCACATCACACAAATCCTCAGCATTTATCTGCGGTACTGGCTAAAAGTCTCCCAGGGTCAAACACTGTGACAGAATAGTGAACACTGAACATCTGGGGTCGGGAACAGATATGCTAACATTGCATTGTAAAGTGGGCCATCTTTTTGTAGCAAAAGATAGGAGGCGACTGTGACGGGCTTTTGCCAGTAGGTGGCGTCCGGGGATTTGAGAGTGGACCGATGTTATTGCCAGTGTTAGAACTCTTCAGATAACTGAAGCTAAGCGTTTACACGGAAAAGGTGCTTCTGACAAAGTGCATATAGTGTTTATTATTTACATTAATATTCACATGTTTCCCAGTGGTGTGAATGCTTGGAGACATTATCAGCTTAGAGGTAAAATAACTTTTTTGTCAATATGTAGAGATACCACTTTTTTTTCTTTAGTTGATGCAATGTTTTTAGAGTGAGACATAGGAATGATTTCTTCCCTCAGATGTAAACACTGTGATTTCAAGTAATGTTTTTTATAGGAGCTTTTCGGGCAAGGGATAGACTACAAAAACTCTTTATGACAGGTTATGAAGGGTAGACCTACTTCTCTGATGACATTAACTCCACCCCCCCCCCCAGCCTATGCCTTTACACTGTACTATTAGATATGTTGTCATACTTAGTTTCAGTGAAGTAAACTTCAGCTTCACGCTTATGCACTTAATACTTAATGTACGTAAACCCATCGAGATGCACTCAATGCAATTTCCTATGGAAGTATATGCTGCCTACAGCCACTAGCTGGCTGACTATGAAAGTAGACAATGGCTGTGTCTCAGTCCCCGTAATCCTAAGGCCTCAGTGTTTGAGGGGACGGCTTAGGGCTGAGGGGGGACACTGGGATTCGGCCCATGTGATCCTCTGGGCCGTACTGCTGCTGCTGCTTCGCTGGGCCTAAGTGCCTGCTGGGTAATCGAGCCGTGTTCCATCAGACATGTGGCTCGTGTCAGGCCTACTATGACCTGCTGTGATTTTTATTATGATATTTTTGTTTATCATTTTTTTCTGTATTGTGTCATATTTAAATGTTGTATTCTTCCAAGGCCTGTAATAGCATTTTAAATGCTTATGTTTTCTATGTTTGTATATGTGCTTTTTATAGGGGAAAAAAAACAACTAAAGAAAGACATTTTTGTGTGAAATTGAATTATTCGCTGAAGTATAGCCAAGTGCAGCCTGAACTGACACTCTCTCTAGTCAACCATTTTGTTATGAAGACGCCTCCATATGAGACTCAAATAACAGCCAAGGAGACGTCTGAGTAAACCCAACCTGTGAGACGTCAGAGTAAACCCAACCTGTGAGACGTCTGGGTAAACTTCGGAAGACTTGCGTATTAGTGTTTGACATGTGGTTTTACAATCACTTGTCACATGTCCCGGGTTGTGCCTAACTAAAAATAAGAGTTTTCCGTTTGATCAACGGGCATCATCAATTCTGAAGTGGTTTCACGCCCCTGTGCTTCATGACTTCAAACAGGTAGTGGGTGTTTTGACGATATCCAATAATAGCACTGGGAGAAAAGAATGAGGGAGAGATGACAAATTTTAAAGGGGGCAGAGTTGCAATCACACTCTAGGTGGAAAGAGGGAAACAGAAGGGGGAGGAGGTGGAAAAGAGACGGAGGGAGGGAGGGAGGGAGAGAGGGATGATCAAGTGAAGGGAAATGAGAGAAATGAAGTAAAAGTGAATTGGGGTGAAAAATGCCCATGACTTGTCAGAGAAGCCATTTGGCAAAAGGTTAAAGGTCAAGCAATCTTGGTATAGTTTGTGTATGTTTGTGCATGTGTGTGTGTGTGTGTTTATGTGTGTGTGAGTGTGTATTTCTAAAAATGTGTTACATGAGTGCACATGTCTGTGCATACTGAGTGTGTGAGTATGTGTGTGTGGGTGTGTTTGTGCGTGCATGTGTGAGTAAGTACCTCCGTGTTCAGGGTGAATAGTTGGCACCGACGAGGAAGCTAACTTGGCAGTGACACCGCAAGAGCGCGAGTCCATTTCAGCTGTTCTTCTCATCAAGCAGAAAGAGTGAGAGAGAGAGAGGGGGGGGGGGGGGGGGGGTAGAGAAAGATACACAGAGAGAGAGAAAGTAGAGCTAGATGAAGTGTATACTGTAGGTATGCAAGACAAAAATGAGTTTGGGATAATGTGTTAAAGGTTGTGTAGAAGAAGCAAGTACGATAGTGCTGTGCAGCTCTGCGACACTTAAAGAGCCTTTAACTAGTGTGCGGGTGCTGAAAGGCGAGGCTAGGACACCGGGAGAGAGGGCAGAATAAGTCAAGCAGAGAGATAAATGAGGGGTGTCAAGACTGGATCATCTGTACCTCCAAGCATTGACACCAACAGACCCCAGAGCAGGGGCCAGGCAAGGCTGCCTGGGTCAGTCTGAGGGGGAGGGGCCAGAACACGGGACAAATTTGGAGGGAGGGAGGGAGGGAGGGAGGAAGGAAGGAAGGAAGAGAGGGAGGGGGTATGAGAGAAGAGAAATAATGTCATTACTAAAGGCATTTGACAAGACCGGCAGATGCAGATATGACAAATTTGCTGCAACAGAGCAGACCCCTAGCCTCTAACAGCCAGCATTCATCACTCACTGCAGACAGGCCATTTGTACAGCGTGCTGAGCTCTGCTTTACCTAGAGGAGCAGCAGGTGGACGAAAGCAGAATTAGTGCAGAGCTTCTCAACTTTTGGATGCACGCAAGACAAGGACAGACCACAAGACTGAATAATATTGCAAGAAAAAAAATACAGCCTCAAGCAATCATGACTGTAAGTGTCTATTTGAATTTCAAAGAATAATTTTTTTGCAATAAGGCGTTATCTAAAAGCTGATATTTGCATTTCATTATTGTAGTTGTTTATGAGATGTATATGTTTTGAATTAATTGTAAATACAATAATATACGTTTTTTCATGTATTTCTAATAACAACAATAATAATAATAATGACAATAATAGTAAAAATAATAACAACAACAACAACAACCACAACAACAATAATAATAATAATAATAATAATAATAATAATATACAAAAACAAATCAAGAAAGACCTCGAAAGGTATTGGTGCGCATAACCTGTTCATCAAGTAAATACTAATCATGTCACTGGATACAGCTGTAAATCCTACTCCTAACTGTAGTTCATAGAAGTTGTACTCAAGAGCACTAGAGATCATTAGCCCATCAGACACTATTAGACACTATTAGACATTGCATGT